>CAVNYN010207457.1:0-17521 GCA_963692815.1 Nyctanthes arbor-tristis | reverse complement strand
TCTTCCGATCTCCGGTATCTATTGTATTGGACAGAGATCCGCGGTTTACTTCAAGGTTTTGGAGTCATTACAGACCGTAATGGGCACTAAGCTGAATTTCAGTACGGCCTACCACCCCCAGACTGATGGATAGTCCGAAAGGACTATCCAAATCTTAGAGGAAGATCGGAAGGCATGTGTATTAGATTTGAGTGGCAGTTGGAAAATTATTTGCCTTTGGTCGAGTTTGCATATAACAACAGTTTCCAGGCAACCATCGGCATGGCCCCCCACGAAACTCTATATGGCCGGCGATGTTGTTCACCAATTTATTGGGACGAAGTCGGTGAAAGGAAGATTTTGGGGCCAGAATTGGTCAAAAGGACAGTACATGCTATTGAGAAGATCAGGGGAAGGATCAAGATTACCTAGGATCGACAGAAGAGTTATACCAATCAGAAGAGGAAAAACATGGATTTCGAGGTCGGTAGAAAATATTTCTCAAAGTGGCGCCAATGAAGGACGTACTTTGTTTTGATAAGAAAGGGAAGCTGAGACTGAGGTACATTTGTCCATTTGAGATATTGGAAAGAGTTGTAAACGTGGCTTATCGCTTAGCATTACCTCTAGAACTTTCAGCAATACATAACGTATTCCACGTATCCATGCTGAGGAAGTATGTTCCTAACCCAGGTAATGTTGTGAATGTTTAGTCAGTTAAGGTATGAGAAGATCTGACCTACGATGAAGCTCCAGTGGCCATACTTGATCGGAAAGTACACGTATTGCGGAATCGAGAGGTTCTGTTAATCAAGATCCAGTGGGAAGGCTAGGGAAGTGAGGATGCTATGTGAGAAAGAGAGGAGGATATACTAGAGAAATATCCAGAATTAACAGAACAAGAAAGCTAAATTTCAAGGACGAAATTAAATTAAGTGGACAGGGGTTGTAACGACCGGATTTTCGTAATGAAAAGTTTCCATTTAAAGATTTTAAAGAAATTCAAGCATGTCACTACCACCCTAATCCAATATTTAATAATTGGTCATGATAAAAGATTTTAAAGAATTCGCTTCCCTCGTCTAATGTACTTTAAAGAAAATGCAGGTCCCTATTTAATTGGATTCTATTTTCTGAATTTCTGACTCGAGTCCGATTAGTTATTTAATCCACTATACAAGAAATCTCGCAAGCCCAAGTTGTATTTCTTATATCCAAGCCCAATGTTTAATTATATTTTAACTCTCAAGGCCTAATTTTCAGGCCCAATTCAAAGTCCAATAATTTAATCTAAGCTTTTGAACCATGTTGAGGCCTATTTTTGCTTAATTCTAATCAAACAAAACTCCTACCTCAACCCAAACTTTGAACACATTAGCTCCATCAGACTATGGAAAATTGATCCCAAATCCATTTCAGCCTACCCTCTACCCTTCAGCTAGTTGTTCTTCTACAACAAGAAGTCTTATCAAATGTTTTCCCTACCTCTCTCACGTCTCCTACTTATATTTACCATACAAACATTCACAATCTCAAAACACTCACACTCAGCAATTCATATACACATGAACCCGTCTGTCCCAAATTGCCTACATACATACACAGGTAATTCATATACACCCAGAGAAATTACACATTATACACATATACACAGTGCACGCCTTCCTACAAACCGTGCAAGCTAGGCCCAAAGTGGACAATATCATGTCAAAGTAGAGCGAGTCGTTAAAGATAGTATCAGAAAAGAGCCCAACTGGAAGTTTGGCCAATGAGGACATTGGGCCCTCTTAGATGGGGTGATTGTGACAGCCTCAATCCCACATCGCTTGGGTAGAGAAAGTGAGACCAGTTTATAAGTTAAGAGACGCACTACATCTGACATGAGGCCTTTTGGGTGAGAGCCTAAGAGCAAAACCGTACAGGCTAGGCCCAAAACGGACAATATGATGTCAAAGTGGAGCAGGTCATTATAGACTATTGTGATAGCCTCAATTCCATATCTCTTGGATAGAGAAAATGAGACTAGTTTATAAGTTAAAAGATCAATTCCAACTGATATGAGGCCTTTTGGGTAAGAACCCAAGAGCAAAAACCTTGCGCTACGCCCAAAGCGGACAATATCACGTCAAAGTGGAGCGGGTCATTAGAGCTTGGTATCATAGCTAGGTCTACATTTCTGGAGACTCGCTTAAAGGATGTTTTTGAAAAGAAATTTGATTATTTTTAACTTAATTGCCACCCGCTATCGTTCGCGTCGCCAACTCTAGGTAAAAGTTTATTTACAGCTTTCAAGAATTATTTACTTGGGTACGATTTTTGCAAGTTACGTTTTTGTATCTACTGGAAATTTATACATGTATTTAAGAAAAAATATATATATGGTATAGACTGGCAGATACCACAGAAAAAGTTAAAAAGTATTTACCGTATCCTTAAAAAAAGAAAAAGAGAGAAAAAGTTTTGTCAGAGTTTAAGCTAGCTATGGGCATTATATGAGCATAACATTTATTTTAAGAAAGACGTGACCAACATATAGACAAAGAAAATTTCTTTCTAAGTCTTAAGACCCCAACTAACTGAATCTTGCATAACTGGTCAACAGATATGGCAGCTGATAACGGAAACGGATAAGCTGAGGCAGCTAGGTTAGCATATGAAAACTTTGTGGCTAACCGTAATTGGATGAAGGGTGTGCATGTGGGTCGTGTTCGTACAGCTCGTACTTGAGCCATGAGATCGGATATCAGACGACCACAGCTCGGTCTATCCAACATCTAATATACACATTTGATGAAGATGGGCAGATTGAGGCTATGAATGTCCACTTTCCCTCCCTGCGCCTACACCTTTAGCTGAGCCAGAGAAGGGTCCAGAAGATGATCTGGAGGAGGATATAGAGGAAGATCCTGAGGAGGAGATTCCCGAGGAGATTCTCCAGTAGATTCCGGATGGAATTCTTGAGGAAGAACCAGATGAAGAGTTAAAGGAGGAGGATGAAGCAGAGATTTTGGAAGACTCTGAGCCAGAGTCATGCATCACTTGGGAAGACATACCCCCTCTACCTAAGAAGTTTAAGGCGTCGAGTAGTTGGGTTAGTGACTATAATGGCTAGAGACAGGAGATAGCTTAGGGTAGTTGCCATAGCATTTATTTTCTATTTCAGAGTTGTTCTTTATTTATTCTGATTGTTTGAGAAATAGATTCTCCTTTTATGTACTCCTCTTAGAGGATTTTCAATGTGTAATAATAAATGAAGATTTCTCATGTTCTTTAAGTTGTTCCTCTTTATTTGTGGTTGTATTGGAATATATGCATACCTTTCAAGCTATTTCAACGTCAATCTTTGTTTTGTAAGGAAATGGCACGCCCAACAGAAACAGGTGTCCTAAGAGAACTTATCCAGGCTATGCAAGGAATGGCACCGGTACATGCTCAGGCTTAAGCTCTAGCTCAGGCACCAGCAGCACCCCCAGCTGCCCCCGCAGTGCTAATCATCGAGCAGTTCCGTAGGCACCATCCGCCGACATTTGATGGTGAGGGTGGGCCACTGGCTGTGGAAGAATGGATCCACGCCATAGAGAAAATTTTCCATCACATCTCATGCCCCGAGGATCAGAAGGTGTTGTGCACAGAATTCAAGCTGGTCGGTGGAGTTGGATATTGGTGGAAGTCAACATCTCGTACCAGAACTAACGAGGAATTAAGGAACATGACTTGGGCTCAGTTCAAAACTGAGATCACGGACAAGTACTTCCCCCAGGCCCTCTGTAATCATAAGGAAGTGGACTTTCTACAGCTGATGTAGGGGGATATGGATGTCACAGCTTATGAGCGGAAGTTTGAAGAGCTATCCCTCTTTGCCCTGCATTTGGTGAGTACCGAGTACATAAAGGCCTGACGTTTCGAGAGAGGGCTGCGACCAGAGATCCGGCAGATTGTTAGCGCCTTTGATCTGCCTACCTATGGCGAGGTGGTAAAAAGGGCGCAAACGGTTTCCTACTCAGGGATGAACGTTGGGGCCCAGTTTGCTCAAAAGGATCACGGGAAGAGGAAGTGGTCCGAACCTAGCAGGAACAGGAACCATAAGCCAGGATAGTATAAAAGGCAGCACCACCCTACGAGTGCAGGTTGGGGTAGAACATCTGCTATCGCTGTGGCCAACCGGACCACTTCTCCTACGAGTGTAACAATGGTGGGCCAAGCAAGGGCACAAATCAGGTGAAGAGCAGAAAGGCCAGGATCTTTGCCATGACCCATGAGGATGTTGTGGAGGACCCAGATGTGATAGTAGGTATTCTATCTATCTCTGGCACTCTCGTATATGTCTTGATTGACTCTGGTGCTACGCATTCTTTCATATCTATTGCGTGTCTGGCTAGATTGAACATGGTAGGGGAGAAAACATGTAGCGTACTAGAGGTTAGTATGGCATCATATGAGTTAATCTATACATACAAGATAGCTAGGGCAATATAGATAGACTTTGACGGCACAATAATTAATGCTAACTTGAATGTCATTAATATGAAAGACTTTGATATAATATTGGGAATAGACTGGTTAAGCACTAATCAGGCTACCATAATTTGTCACGAAAAGGAAATGGTCTTTCGATAGGAGGGAAGTGAAGAGTTTAGGTTCTATGGGTCCAAGATTAGGGCGCTACCCCGCCTTGTCTCGGTACTTCAAGCAAAGAAGTTGTTAGCAAAGGCAGACTGTCAAGGTTATTTGGTTAGCCTAGATCGGAAGAGCAAACCTTCTAAAGATATATCCGCGGGCAGTGTACCAGTGGTATGCGAGTACCCCAATGTGTTTCCCAAGGATCTGCCGGGTATTGCACCCGATAGACAAGTAGAGTTTACCATCAACCTAGTACTAAGAGCTGCTCCGATCTCCAAAGCTCCTTACCGAATGGCACCGAAAGAGCTGTAGGAGCTAAAAGTCCAACTAGAGGAACTCTTGGAGAAGGGCTTTGTCATGCCAAGTATGTCTCCTTGGTGGCACCGGTTCTATTCGTGAAGTCAGACGTGTGCTCTTCCGATCTGTATGAGAATGTGTATTGATTATCGTAAACTAAACAATTTGATGATTAAGAACAAATACCCCACCCGAGAATTGAAGATCTATTTGAATAGCTAAAGGCAGCAACTATTTTCTCCAAGATTGACTTGAGATCAGGTTATCACCAGCTAAAGATCAAGTTAACAAATATACCCAAAACGGCATTCAAAACCCGTTATGCGCATTATAAATTTACCGTAATGCCCTTGGGCTTAACGAATGCCCCTACGGTGTTTATGGACTTGATGAATAGGGTGTTCAACGAGTAGCTGAATAAGTTCATTATCGCGTTCATCGATGACATCTTAATATACTCAAGGAGCACCGAACAACACGTAGAACACCTGAAGACGGTGTTGGAAACTCTGTGTAAGGAAAGATTGTACGCCAAATTCAAGAAGTGTGAATTTTGGCTAGATCGTATAGGGTTCTTAGGCCATGTTGTGACAACTAGGGGGATTGAGGTGAACCCTGCTAAGTTGAGGATGTTACTAACTTGTTTCCACCCACCAATGCCGCTGAAGTGAGAAGCTTTCTGGGTTTAGCTGGGTATTATCAGCGATCCATAGAGGGCTTCACCAAGATAGTGGGTTCAATTACGCGACTCACCCGAAAGGGGGAGAAGTTCATTTGGACAGGTAAGTGTGAATGGAGTTTCCAGGAACTGAAGAAGAGATTAGTTTCGGCATCGGTGCTGACAATACCAGATGGCTCTGACAGATTTGTAGTCTACAGTGATGTATCAAAACTGGGGTTAGGTTGCGTTTTGATTCAAAGGGGTAAGGTGATTGCCTACGCGTCTAGGCAATTGAAGCCCTATGAAGAGAACTACCCGACCTATAATCTCAAACTCACCGCTGTAGTGCACGCTATAAAGATCTGGCGACACTACCTATACAGGAGTAAATGCAAGATCTATACAGACCATAAAAACCTCAAGTACTTCTTCACTCATAAGGAGTTAAACATGAGGGAAAGAAGATGGTTAGAGCTGGTCAAGGATTATGACTACGATATCCTATACCATCTGGGTAAGGCTAACAAAGTCGCAGATGCCTTGAGCAGGAAGAGCATGGGTGAGTTATCAGCACTTGGTACAGTTCAAGATCGGTTAATCAAGAATCTTGAGAATTTGAGGATCGAAGTAGTCACACTGCAAAGACAGAGATTGACAGTAATTGCCAATTTGACAGTACAACCAGATTTAAGAGACATAATTTTTACAGCATAGAGGGATGATACATTTCTAGAAAAGATAAGAGCTGGGGTCATAACGGAAAAGAGGAAGGGGTTTGAAATCTCTAAGGATGGAGCTCTTTCGTACAAAGGCCGTCTTTGCATATGCAAAAACAACGAGCTCTGGGATGGGATTTTGACTGAAGCCCATTCCGTCCTTTATGCTGCACATCCCGGAGGTAATAAGATGTACCGAGACTTGCGCGAAAACCTTTTGGTGGAGAAACATGAAGGGAAGTATCTCCAAGTTTGTTGCAAAATGCCTGGTGTGCCAACAAGTGAAAGCTGAGCATCAGCGACCGTCAAGGTTGCTGAATCCTTTAGAGATTCCGGAGTGGAAGTGGGAAAAGGTTTCTATGGATTTCGTAGTGGGTCTCCCCAGATCGGCAATTAGGCATGATGTTATTTGGGTTATCATAGACCGACTCACAAAATCCGTCCATTTCCTGCCAGTCCGTATGAGTCTCCACTTGGATCAGCTTACTCAGATTTATATGAAAGAGATTGTGCGACTCCATGGAGTGCCAGTATCTATTGTATCAGATAGAGATCCATGGTTTACTTCAAGGTTTTGGAAGTCATCACAGACCGCGATGGGCACTAAGTTGAATTTCAGCACGGCCTACCACCCCCAGACTGATGGACAGTCTGAAAGGACTATCCAGATATTGGAGGACATGCTGAGACCATGTGTATTAGATTTGGGTGGTAGTTGGGAGATTTATTTGCCTTTGGTCGAGTTTGCCTACAACAACAGTTTCCAGGCTACTATCGGCATGGCCCCCTATGAAGCTCTATATGGCCAGCGATGTCGTTCACCAATTTATTAGGACGAAGTCGGTGAGAGGAAGATGTTGGGGCAAGAATTGGTCAAGAGGGCAGTACAGGCTATTGAGAAGATCAAAACAAGGATCAAGATTGCCCAGGACCGATAGAAGAAATATACCGATCAGAAGAGGAAAAACATGGATTTCGAGGTCGGAGAGAAAGTATTTCTCAAAGTGGTGCCAATGAAGGGTGTACTTCATTTTGGTAAGAAAGGAAAGCTGAGATTGAGGTACATTGGCCCATTTGAGATATTGGAAAGAGTTGGAAATGTGGCATATCGTTTGGCATTACTTCCAAAACTTTCGGTAGTACATAACTTCCGATCTTCCATGTTGAGGAAGTATGTTCCCAACCCAGGCCATGTTGTGAATGTTCAGCCAGTTAAGGCACGGAAGATCTGACCTATGATGAAGGTCCAGTGGCCAAACTTGACAGGAAAGTGCACGTATTATGGAATCAATAGGTTCCGTTAGTCAGGATCTAGTGGGGTGGCCACGGGAGCGAGGATGCTACGTGGGAAAGAGAAGTAGATATACTGGAGAAATATCATGAGTTAACAGAACAAGCTAAATTTCGAGGATGAAATTAAATTAAGTGGAAAGGGGTTGTAACGACCAGATTTTTCATAATGCAAAGTTTCCATTTAAAGATTTTAAGTTAAAACTAAAGCTCCAGTTTTACCCATTTTAGTCCTCAAGGTTTTAAAAACTCTAGTTTAGTCACTAAAGTTTTAGATTTACTCATTTCAGTCCCTAAAGTTTTAAAGTTTATATTCTGATCTAAAACTTTCAAACTTGACAATTTAGTTCCATATTTTATTCAATTCTACTTATTTCGAAAATTCTAACTTATATCATTATTTACTTATTTGATAGACGAGGTGCGTGACTTGACGCATAAGTGATTGCCTGTAATCTCAAACTCAAAAGGAAAAGCGAATTAAGGTAGATTTCCTATTCAAAGATTATTTTCAAAGTCTATACGCACATTTATGGGAAAATATGATGCAATTATATATTATGTGTTTATGTATGTGCTGTATGTGATTCATGGAACATGGAAAGTATGCACAAGATTAGCTCACCTTAGTCGGGAGCCTACAGACTTAGCTCATTATTCTGATAGGCCCACAGACATAAACAATTAGCTCATTATTCTGATAGGCCCACAGACATAAACAATTGCTTGTTGAAAAACAAGCCACAGACATAATTTGCATGTGTAAATGTATTTAGGTCCATAATATGTATTGCATGTTTTAAAGATTTGTGAGCAGGAATCTACTGAGTGTTTCTTCAAAGCACTCACACTTTATTTTTAAAACATTTTAGGTCCCGGAGGTGGCAGCGACTCAGCCGAGGGTGGTAATTAAAAAGAAAGAAAAGAAAAATGAATAAGCGTTTAACGGTTAATGTTTTGCTGATATTCGAATAGCTGTTGATAGCATTACTATTTCAAAGTTTAGAAATTCTATTATTGTTGACAACCGTTATATTATGTTATTTATTTTTAAAAAAAAATTACACTTATTCACCTCTGATTTAAATATCGAATTTCCACTTTTTTTTAAAGGACATAGAATGGATTTAGTAGCGTCTCGAGTGCTTAGAACTCGGGGCGTTACAGATATGACCCTTATTGTGATAGTGATGGCAAACAATCTCAAAAAGAAGATGATCGTAGTTGGAGAAAACTAGTTGTCCGTGATTGTGGAGAACCACAGGGGAGCTAGAAGTTGACCAATTAGAAGGTCGAGTTTGAAAAGACCCATTGGTAGGTCAATTCTGAGAAGACCCATTGGCAGGTCGATTTTGAGAAGACACATTTGTAGGTCGAGTTGGAAAAGAGACAACTGATTAGAAGTAGGGGCTGAGTAGGCCGTAAAAAAGGCTGAGTTGCTCATTGAGCATAAGGAGAGAAGAATTATCGCTCATACTCAAAAGCCTTATGAAAAGCCTCGTTTAAAGTTTATGGACTATGTTAAAGAATTTCATTCTTAAGCTCAAGTCTTAGTCCATTAAGAAAATGAGTAACAGTGAAATTAGCAGACTCATTAAGCTCACCTTAATGCATATAGTCAGTGAAACGAGTCATAAAATCACTAACGGTGCTGGTATTTTGTTTGAGGTTGAGGAGATGGTCCAAAAACTGGGTTCTGTGAAAATATGGAACATATTTTTCAGTTAGCCTAGCTTTCATTTCAACCCAGGTGGTGATAGGCATTCCTATTTGTTCACGATGGTGAAAAATAGATTGGTAGTACCTTTTTGCATACTTGACAAGCTTCATATTCGCAAAGCGAAGAAGTTGCTCATCAGTTAAGTTGTACCACCTAAAGAAATCATCCATTTGATCTAGTCATTCAAGGAAAATTTTAGGTTCTAATATCCCATCAAATTCAGGAGCTTCAACCTTAATGTTTGTACATCTGGTTGTTGGGGGTGGAGTGGTACTAAGGGATTTTGAAATTCTGGAATATGATCATTTTGCCTAGGGACATGATTTTGAGGAGGATTAGGAGGTATCGTTTTTGGATACTGTAGGAGATTCAGATTGGTCCTCCATAGGACGTTTTCCAAAAGCTATAGTAAGTTATTTAATGTTATATATCTTGTATAGCTTGAACACTTTGTTTTATTGCAGTCACATGAGCCTTAACACCATCCAAATCCAAACAAAGGTCCAAGACTACTCTTTCTAGATTTTTGTTCATCGTTTCAACATCTTTTGCTATAACCTTTTTTTTTTTAATAATACGAAGATAAAGAATATTTGGAACTAGTATTACTAGTTAAATTAAATTAGCACTTATATATCAAAAAAAATTATATTAACACTTAAATAAAAGTGCAATAATGAATAAGGCAGGGAAGAATCGTGACCTCAAGACAATGGAGTTCTCGAGTCACCTCTTCTTTTCCTTGGTTGAGCGACTCGTGTGAGACGATTACAGAACAAATTAGAATGATGCATCAGAAGACTTGGAACAAGGAATGAAATGGTCCATCTTAGAAAAACGATCAACCACTACCAAAATAAAATCATGACCTCAAGTAGTTTTAGGCAAGCCAAGAACAAAGTCCATACTAAGGTCATGCCAAAGAATGTGAGGAACAGGAAGTGGAGTGTACATGCCAGTGTTTTAGCGATGAGCAAATGATGCAAAATGGAATGGGAAAATGTGGAAAGGAAGAATATATTCTAGAAGAATTTAGAATTAGTATTTATTTATTTATCTATTGTTTTTGTTATTACTTCCAGTGTACCGTTAGGGTTATGTTGGCCATATGAATAGTTCACTTATTTCATTGTATGAGACATCCTACTTTTTATGAATAAATCATCTTCAAGAATTTGTCTTAAGTTTTCTAAGAATTTGCGAGTTCTTATCTTAACAACTTGCGAGTTGTTAGAGCTTGGGAGCTCGTGCTTTTGTTCAGCATCAATTTTGGTGTTAGAGCGTCAAGTTGATTCTTTTGGCCTAATTGGTGTTTGTGTATTCGACAAAAAAACAGAGTTTCCCACGCATTCGACCTTTGAAATAGCCTCAAGTCCTCTTTCAAGCTTTAACATCTTTACCTAAATTTTCCTTTGCCCATCACAAACAAAAACACATTCATCCGACCACCTACACACAACTTCTCCCCTTTTCGAAATGTTGTTGTCTCTTGCTTTATTAATTAGTTAGTTCTCAAAAAAAAAATAAAAAAATAAAAAAAAAGGTAGCACTTTTCTGTCCAGAATTATAGTATCTAGTTTCAGAAAAAAATTCTAAATTCTTCTAGAATATATTCTTCTTTTGCACATCTTTCCTTTCCATTTTACATCACTTTACTTAGTGGGTATTACTTTCTTTTTAGTAGCTGCTTCGTTTTAGGAACCATTTGGTTAGATAAGAACCAAAAGGTTTAAACAAATATTATAAATAATTTCTTAATAATACGCTTCATTAATTATTGCAAGAGATCTAGCTGTTCAGACAAACATATAACAATTGTGCTTAAAATAATTGGTTATGTACAAAAATAATTGTTGTATTCATGGTCACACTGTCAGATACATAGGCCACATCCAGCAGAGCCATGGCAAGTCCACTAGTTATGCAAATATATATATATATATATATATATATATACACACACACATACATACAGTTTCGATGTAGCACAATATATAAATGCACTACAAGAAATTTCAGTTTCCCTACAAACTTTTTTTGTAGGAAAAAGTTGATATTTGTGGCTAAAACCTTTCCAGACAAAAGAATTTTGTAGGCAATTTTGTGGCGCAAACCTCGTGGGGAGAGGGCTTAGACGACAAACTCAAATTTTTTGTACGGTAAGATAATTACCCTACAAAAGTTTTGGATACAAATACAATGCATCAGCTAAATCCTTTTGCTACAAAATATATTTGTCGACAAAGGGTGTTTTTTGCCTACAAAATAATGTGGCCATAATGTAGATCAATTTGTCGCCTAAACATAACTTTTTCCTACAAATTAATGTTTTGTGTGAAAAGAATGTTTGTATGCTAAAGTTTGTCCCCATAATCAAAATTTATAATGAGAATAAATATTTTTTATAGACTAAATGTTGCTTCTACATACAAATTAATCTTTTTTAGGGAAAATTATGTATATAATTCATTAAATATTCAACTATATTTTGTGTCTTAATTCAAAACAATATAGCAATGCATAAATTATTAGAACAAACTAAAAAAAAAAAGTTAATACCAAAAAATAATTTGTCAAACTAAAAGAGTATAAGAAAAAAAAAAACATATGGCAGGATGTACAAAAGGACAAAAACCTTGCCAATGAAAGGATTCTCACTAAAGTCATCCTCTCATCAAAATGGTCATTCTTGTCAGCAATGGCTTCCTCTTCCTCATTCTCAACATCCTTTAATGATGAAGGTATAAATGGTAGTAGAACATATGCAGCTATATGACTGTATGGTTGCTTCAAAGAATAATGAGAAGACTCCAATGTGGAATTGAATATTTGGCCAACAAACTTCAACTTGTTTTGCAACCTTAGTTCCATCTCTAATCGAGCAGTCTCAGCTGCCTTTCAAAGGACGTTCTACTTCTAACTCCTACATGTGGTGATCTTTCAAGGGGCACTCCCTGTATCTCAAATACGTCCATCTCCAAGTGCACGAATTAGACATCGCATCTTCACACCTAGCATAGACATCATAATATTAAGCCCAACAATCGTCAACGGGTTCCTTATCAAGAAGATTATTTTCAGGAAATTGTAGCTCCTTACCCGCTCAACAGAATCTGTCCCATTTTCTTTTTCTGCCGCTAGAATATAATGATGTCATTTCAGAACTTACCATCACTCTGATGCCATTTCCAATAGCAAAAAGGAGGGGAGAATTCCTTTTGTCAAAAAATTTTTAAAGTCTCGAAATCCATCTTACGATCCACAATTGACAGATCAAATTAGAGTGACACGAATAACAAATCACGAGTAAATCATGGTGATAATCACAGTGAGAGACAAGAAACTAAATTAGAATTAGAGTATTAAGGTTATATTTTGATTTTTTATAAATCGATTTTTTATAAATCAAAAATCAATTTTTTTGGGCGGATCTATCCAATCCGTATCTGCCACGTGGTCTGTGGTAGATTAAGAAATCCGATCTGATTCATCACGCTGATATTTAGATCGATAACTTTCTTCAACGCAGATTTGATATTCATCGAGACAGTTATACATTGAGTTTTTTTTTTAATCATTATCTCTCACTGTTATTAGGTTGTGTTGGATTATGTTAGAGTTGGTGACTTTTGATTTTATATTGTTCTTTATTTTTTATTTGAACAATTAATAGTATAATGATAATTTTAATAGATATTAACAGTAAAAATTAAAATGTTAGGAACAGAAAGTGTTAACTGAGATATAACATAACAAAAAATGAAGGCTGGGGGCTCTTTGCGCCCAATAAAAGATGGAGACAATTGTATAAAAATTGAAAGGTCGGGGACCTACAGTGAATTAATAAATCAAGGATATAATAGTCATTTTGATAGGGGTTAATGGTGAAAATTGAAAGGTTAGGGATGAAAAGTAACGTTGATGATATAATACGATAATAAATGAAAGGTTAGGGACCTAGTAGGCTTAAAAAGAATGGGGACAAAATTGATATAAAGTTAAAAGATTGGAGACATAGAGTGAAAATTTCCCTTATATTATTATTACTACTACTACTACTGCTACTCTTGTTGTTATTCTTGACGATTTATTTCTCCATCTCACCTTGGAAACCTGTGCTTCCGCACTCCCATCTAAGGGTGGGCAATGGGTTGGGTTGGCCATTACCAAGCCAACCAAAATTAAGTGGTTTTGTGATTTTCTAAAAATGCCGCGGCCCAGCCTTGTCTAGGAACCAACCCAACCTAAACTGCTTTGTGTAGGTTTGGTCTGGGTCGGGTTAGATTCTCTCTCCATGTCTTTTTCAATTTCTAACAGATTCTTCCACATTACTGAAAATATTCCATCTGTCTTCATGGTTCACATTGAAATTGACGTATTTATTCTTTTTGGTTTGTCTTTTGGGTTTGTTTCTTTTAATTGATTACTTACCCAAAAAATTTGTAAGATCTGTTCAGATTTTGTTCTAAGTTAATTAATGAGAAAAGATGGAAGTAGAAGAAGAAAACAAAAACCAGAAGATCAGTGGAGAAAGATTAACAAGAAAAGATGGAAAAAGAAAAAAAACTCAAAAAATAGAATTCCAAGACGCATATTCAACAAAAGTTGGACTGTGCAGCCGCCAGGAGATTCTGCCAACATAAATCGATGAAGAAACTGAGATTGAAGCAAAAATCGAGATTTAAGACTAAGGAAAAAAAACATCGATAAATATTGACTTATGTTGGGCCAAGGGAGAGTGAGACTGAAGCCAAAATGAGATTGAAGATCAGGGGAGAAAAAACGACCGTGAATGCCCATTCTTGAAATTATGGAATTTAGCGTATTGGATACAATTGACAGATTGGGTGGTTTCAAATTTATATTTTCATAACCCTCACCAACCCAACCCAACCCAACCCAACCCAACAAATAGCTAAAACCATGAGATTAGAAACCCTACCCATTAGGCTAAGAAGCCAAACCAATCCACCGGGTGGTTTTGAAGGTTGGGTTGGTTTATAAAAATTGTGCTCAACCCTATAGTCCCATCTATTCGCTTCTACCCTTCGACTCAGCTCTCCTCTCATCTCCCTAAATTTTTTGCCTTGTTTGCATGTGTAGGCACTGCACACCTTCAACACGCTGCAAAATGGCGAGCATGGAGGCGCTACGGATCCTTTAGCTCAAATCTAGTTTGGAAGCTGGTATTTGGGATATTTTAGGAGTGATTTTGGGCATTTTTGCAGTGGCTACCGCGCTGTTAAGCCAACGTTCTTCAAACTGAACAGCCTCAAGTTTTCCAATGATCTCAGAGCTTTTGGCCCTAAATATTTGGAGATCCCTCAAAGCTACCCCTCGCTAGGATCTGGGCAAGGAAACTATAATTGTGCAAGGACGACTAATGTTTTGGGCAAGGAAACTATAATCAATTGGACTGCAACGTCAGCCATCAAGCTTACATTACAGGTGCAAAATGAATGAATACAAGTCCAACAGTTGAGGCGATTGAACTCATTGCTAGAATTCTCTGATTTATTTCAGCAATTAATTTACATCTCACTTTTGTAAATAATGATAACAAGCTCAGATCTAAATTAAGATATTCACATCATGTAAATAATACGATCACAAAGGCAGTTACAATTGTTATACATGTCAAAATTTCCAAGTACGGTTGGTCCTCCCATCAAATGACTCGAACTTGTTTGACGTCCTGGTTCAGGTGTAGACCTTCTAAGCTTTCTCTGTCTATTTCCAACATTACCAGGTTGCATCTAGCCACAGCATTTCACTTAAGCACTTTGAACTCACAATGTGATTCTAAGTAGTCTGACGGCCAAGCTCCAAAATGCCAACATCAGATGTGCTATGCTCAGCATAAGCACAGCCTGTGAGTTCAATCATAAGCAGTCTGTCGGCCAAGCTCTGAAATGCCACATCAGGCTTGCTATGTTAAAGTATAACCACAGGCTAAAAGACGACGTCTGATCAATTCAATTTCAAAAAGATCTCCGGAAGGGCAATGTTTCAGCCTTTTAGCGCATCCATTTTCCCATCTTCATGGTCATAATTTTCCTTTTTTTGTTCGCTTGATGCTTAGCTGCAATTCTCAGCTTCCTCTTGGCATTTTTGATTGGATTTACCACAGCCATCACCTTTTCTTCTCGCTTCCTCTTATCCCGCTTCCCTTTTAGAATTTTCATTATTTGATTGTAAATCTGAACAAAATTCTCCGTGCCAATTTCATCTCTTATGCTGTCACGAACTTCTTCTGCTAATCCTTTTACATCATCTGGTTGGGAGAGAAGTTACAATTTGGTCATAAGCCCAACAGCAAGTAGACACATTTGGCAAAAACAAAGGTCGTCTATTATAGACTCTAAGACAGTAACAGATACTATAGTAAAAAGACAACGAAATTGAAAGTGTCTTCAGTCAAAACTATAGAATGCTATCAAGTAAAATTGTTATTGGTTTCCCTCTCAATAATCATGATGTATGGAAAACTACATTAAAAACTATACTAAATGAGTACATCACATGCGAAGGAAAATCAAAGTAGACGTTCAAACAAAAAGGTGAATGGTTGACAAGAGTTCTTCCTTTGCCCGCTAACCTGCCAGTAACTTCATTAGGCATGTTTATCAAGAATTTTTAGATATTTCAATTCATATTAGGACCAGATAGATGGCTTCCTTGTCCCCAACCTTAAGTAAATTAACAGTTTAGGACTAAATAGATGGCAACAAAATGATTTTCCATTAACCACCAAAAAAAAAAAGGGAAAATTTATTAGGACAAGATAGTCATCTTATTTTTCTTTATTAAGACATTTAAAATTAAAAAAGAAATGAAAAATTAGGTACAAATTAACAAAGAAATGAAAAATTAGGTACAAATTAACCAAATAATTAATTTTAAACAAAAATGAAAAAACACCGTTGGTACTAATGCCACTAGCACTCAATACGTATTTTGCCACCACACTCCAGCACTACTGCATGATTTGCTGCCAATTCTGATAGGAAACAGAATATACGGAAGTTGTGTGGTGGTAATATAGATTTGAAGAGGTAGTCTGGTGGCTGCTTCCATGAAGGTAGGGCCTAGGGTAAGTTGAGAAAATAAATAGGGTTTTTTATTTTTCATCATTAGTTATTTTTTAACACTCAATTTATTTTCTCACTTTTGATATGTACATTTAAAATTATGAAATGACTAGCCATTTTCAATTCCTGTATATATCCTGGTCAAAGAAGTTTTAAGATGGATGGAAATCATTGATCTGGACGTATAGAGCTAATTTACTACAGGTTGGGGACAAAAGTTCAAATGACAGCAAAGGTTGTGTGAATATTTTGCATTTTTTCCTCTAATATTTAATTTGGAGTAAAAAATGAAAATCAGATATAGAATAATCATATTGCCAGTCTATCTATACTAACCTGAAATAACTCTTCCAGTGAACCCTTCACAGACTTTGTACAAAGGAAACAGCATTTGAAATGCATAATCATGGCAATCATCTTTGGCAACTGGCTGTAACACTTTATACCCATTGAGAATTTCTGGAGAAATTGATCTGAAACAATTGAACACAATTTTCATCTGCAATAGAGAAATTATAGACCATCAGCGTGAGGAGAATTTCAGAAGTAATTATACAGAAAGAGAACTGATGAAATGGTGGTTAGATAAATAAAGACATGAACTCAGTTTCTGCTACACTTAAGAAGGAAAAATGGATATGGCCATTCAAGCTCAAAGGCTTGGAGATACTCAAAAGCTAAAGGAGCTGTCAGTTCTCTTTGGTCACAAGACATTAAATCATAGTTAGGACTTAATAGTTCTTCCACCAAATGATCGAATAAGTGATAATCATGAAGTTTGGACAAGTTTCCTTAATGATATAAACAAAAATTCTTAAATGGAGAATCACAATGAATTCACCTGTGTCTCCTCCATCTGAAGTGCAATTATTCCCAGCCTCTGAAGCAAATAAGAAACAAATAGATGCTGATGATGCTTATCCTTCAGTGCATCATTAACACTAAGGTCAGAGGTAAAAGATAGAAGTGTGCTTCTTCCCTTCCTTGAATCAAGAGCATGAAAAGCTTTAAGAAAACACTCTCTTTCTTCATTTTTGACATTGGACCCGAACTGTGGAGGGTTCATGTATTCATTCTTTTTTAGAAAGGAATGCAACCCACAAATTGCGAACACAAGATTCTTCTCAAGTATTGTTCCAGCAGCATC
>CAVNYN010207456.1:0-19527 GCA_963692815.1 Nyctanthes arbor-tristis | reverse complement strand
AAAGATTATTGGAAAGTGTGAAAATTAGTTTTTTATGAAGAATATGTGGTTGGTATTGATTTGATAAATTTTTGAAAGTAGATAAAGCTCCAAAGAACAAGCTCTTAGTATTATAAAGATAAAGATGCTTTATATACCTAAACCTCGATCAGATACTAGTGTTTTTAATTCCCGGCTGTCAAATTTGTAAGCGATTATTGTTAAGTCCTCATTACTCTGAGATGCAGTCTCTGGCCAAGAAGGCTTGTTGTTGAGATGGGCCATGGAGTTTCTCTTACTCTCCGCATTATACAGTTTCACTAATAAAAGACTAAACCACTGTCAGATTATTTTATTTGCTCTTTTTTCTTAAAAAAAGGTTTTTTTTCCTCAAAAGTTTGTTTATTGAACAGAACTTATTAATTAAAAGATAACAACTAAGCCAATTTCAGCAAACTAATTCTATTTCAACTAAAACTTGGTCAAACAAATCACATGCCCAAATGTACTACAAAAACCTTCACTACTCATTTTTAGAAAATCTATTTCTATTTAAAAATAGAAACAGATTGCTAACCAGGGCAAGAAATTAAAGTTAATTTCTTTTTATAAAAGTGCCAAACTTTGTAATCTTGTCAAAAAAGTCATTTAATGATGCATTATGGTTAATGGCTTTGCAGAATGATGAAATAATTTTAAAAACTGGTGTGCTTAATTTTAACTAATGCAATATATTATGTCTGAGTTTTTGGGAATTTTTGCTTGTTCAACTATTTTAATGACATAACTGTAGATATATAATTCTTTTTGATAGAGTAAGTGTTTTTTTGAAACCATCTAGCACAAAGTATTAACTAAAATTATAAATTTTCAAGATGTGGTATAACGTATCGATAAACCTAATGCGCATAATTTATTTGTAAATTTTCATAAATGGTTTAATTGACTGACTGTAGGCAGGTGTTTCTCTCCCAATTGGCCCAAAAAAGAGAAAGTACGTCTGTCCCCGTAGCTTCCTCCTTCATTTTCTCCATTGCTCCTTCAATCTTTTTCAAATCAACTTTACCTTTCAATCCCTAACAAGAACCTATGGTCAGATTCACCGCTGAGAAGCAGCGGTATGCTAGAAAGAAATATACAGATACGGTGATATCCACTCTGTGATTCTTAGTACAGATACTAGCCAGTGCATGTATGATTAACATTATCTGAATTCATTCACTGGAATTTCCGAGTGTGAGACGTACTAGCCAGTTCATTCACCTTGGGACAAAATTCATAGTGCTGATTATTGGCAAATGTGGTTGACAGAGAACTAATCATGTAACTTAATTGTCTTGAATGCTGCCACTTTACTGTTCCTCTTGGTTTTTGTTTGTGAGGTTCTGTTAGATTAAGTAGCCTATCCCGTTAAGGCAGGCTGGTAACTTTACATGACATGGCACTTGTATAATTCTTTTTCTTTTTTCATTTTTCTTTTTTTACTTAGAGATAGCATTTGTTATTTATTTCCCTTTCCAAACTCTTCTATAAATAATATATACATCACCTCTTACCAATTGTGATCAGGCTTCTCATTCTTTTTGCCTCTTGATTTGCAGAGCAACCTTATGACAGCATCCCAAATTTTAGTGCTGCTGATGCCTTGCGACTCACAGGGATAGGAAGAAATGAATTTATCGACATAATGAACAAATGTAGATCTAAGGTATCTCAAAGATCTTTTTGCAAGATAATAATTTGTTAATTATCGAAATCTAACTGATGGAAGTCAAATTGTGGGGAACTGTTTGAGATTGACAACATGGGCATTTGCAGTGTCATAGGTTCAGTTCAATTTACATTCGTGTATTCATGGGTGTAGCCAAGAATAGATTGAGTGCGGTTGAGATTAATTAAAAAATATTTATAAAATGAGCATCACTCAAAAATAATTTTCATTTTCTCATTTTTCATTTATCAACATTAAAATTTTATTTATAGAGTAAATGTAATAGATATTTTTCATAATGTTTACCAAATTTTAAAAAATTAGTTTATTATTAATTTACTGCATAAACAATATGTTTGATAACATTAACTTTTTCTTATTAAAGAAACTATATGTAATGCTTACTTTTAGTTCATAATACGATAAACTTTAAACAAATTATATTATTATCAAGGAAAAGTTTTCTTTAAAAAAGAAAACACTATTATCCTAAAGGCAAAAATGAAAAGAAAAAAAAAAGAAATAAATAAAAATCATTGACATAAAAAAGATTTGAAGTGCTATTAAATAATTTACGGGGTTTGAAAAAAAATAAAAAATTGACAGGAGTTCACCATTCACAAGGCATAAAGAGTTTATTTATATATATAATAATGAAATAAATAAGTACAATATTGAAAGAAAGCTATCAATGATCCTTGGAAGTTGTGATATAAAACATTTGTTACCCATGCCTTTTACCCTTCGTCTTCCTTATTTATCCCTACCACAGAAAGCTCCATTTCTATGGATAAGACCTTCAACCAGGGGAAAGATGGACGAAATCTTATTTATTTAATTTTTTCTTACCTAACTGATTTTACAAATACTTGGAGCTTTCCAGAAAATCATGTGGAAGCTGAACAAGTCAATAGCAAGAGAACTCTTACCTACTGAACCTGTGGACTTTGTAATTGAGCCATGGTGGGGAGTTTGTCTGGTGAACTTCACTTTGGAAGAATTTAAGGTGAGGGTGAACAATTTCTATCCAAACTTCAGTTACTACATGTCAATTTATTATCTATAATTTATAATGGGAGTGAAATTGTAAACATGCTTTTTGAGGTTGTGTTACCATAAGTTCTTTAGATATTGACATTTGGGATTGCCAACTTCAGTTCTGTATGACTGAGATAAACTGTACTCTTTCCCCTTCCTCTTCCACATTTTCTAGAAACTCTCAGAAGAAGAAACGGCAACCATTGACAAAATTTGCAAAGAGGAAGCAAATGCATTCATCCTTTTTGATCCTGAAATTGTCAAGGGACTCTATCGACGAGGACTTGTCTACTTTGATGTTCCAGTCTATCCTGAGGACCATTTTAAAGGTAACCTGCAGGCACTTCTATATTGATAGGCTTGGTTTCTCCTCCCCTTAGATTCCTATTGATTACCATTTTCCTTCCCGTAAATTGTCGAGTTGAACAAAAACCTCACCCACCCCCAAAAGAGAAGAAAGAAATTGTAAATAATAACAATATGAGTTTCACTTAATAAGAAGTAAAATCAAATCTCTTGAACATTTTAATTTATTTGCCTTTGACAGGCTGATAGTGACTTTCTGACTTTTCTCATTTGTTAAGTGGTTTTTTTTTTTTTTTGGCTTGAGGAGAGGCATTTGTGATTGTTGGGACTTTCTTAAGATTGAATCTAAATAGATCTATCGACACATTTTTGCAGTATACGGCTATATATATGTGTGTGCGTGTATTGAAAATTTATCATCTCCTGTTAATATAATGTGAAATGATTAAAGCTCAAAATTTACTTCTAGACATGCAAGATATAAGATCTTAAAAGACAGAAAGATAAAGTTCCTTCACGCATGTATGTCTTCAGAACACTCAAATACTAAATCAATTAGATGTCACAGGAGAGTTAACTGGATGGCTGCTCATCGTTCTTTCTTAGTTGTAGTCTTAGGATATTGGACTTGATTGAGCTTTGTTGACCATCAATTTTGTTATTGTTGACCTTTTATTTGTTAACAGTCTATATATGCCTCTGTATTTAGAATGACACATCATTTCAGTTTCCAGGCTTGAAGGATTTGTTTCAAACAGGGAGCAGTTATATGAAGATCCCATTGAGGAGTAAGGCACTTTGATTAAACTATTTGCACTTGGATTTCCATTTCTGTCAAAGAAAAGATAAATTATGATGTGAGCAATCCCATCATCCAGGTTGCTTTATGCTGTATTTGTGGTGTCAAGTGAGAATTCCACTGTTGCTGAACTGGCAACAACATTACAGGCTGATCTTTCTCAGCTGCAGGCTGCTGCGTCTTTTGCTTGTCGTTTGGGATGGGCAGTAAAAATAATTGACCCTGCATCTATTCTTCAAGAATCAAGTGTACCTGGCACTCCTAAAGGTCTTCTCAGTGATGAAGACGATGGTTCTCTTGCTAGTATGCGCTCTGCCAATCTGTCTGCTGATGCTGGTATTGTTCAGCAAGGAGACATTTTATGGGCTGAACACTCTAATCCAGCTCTTGATTATTCTCGCGTTGCTTTTGTTGTTGATGCGAATATAACATCTTATCTTATGATGGGATCTGTTTCACCAGGTTCTATCCTTTATCTCTCCTCTTTTCTCCACTCGTTTGTGTTTCGCATGTTCTCTTGTTTCTTTGAACTGACAGTCTTACATCCTGATGCACCATTAATCTGCAATTCCTTTTCCAGCGTAAAATTTTGAACTATTGACCTCTTATCATATATTGTATATATATATATATTTTAGGTGACTAAGGAACTTGAACAGTAGCCAAGGCTATTCGACTGTTTTTAGACATCTACATTGTTCATAAATTTAATTTTTACAACTTCGTTTTTGTGCTATTTTATTTAATAAATCCGAATCCTTAAATGGAATTGGGGATATCCCCTCATGCAATGACACTAGACAAGTGTATTAGTTTGTTCTTCTACTTGTATGTTACACGCATGAAGATTCTCAAATATGTTGTACATGCTTGAATATTAACTTAGTTCAGATTTCTGATATGTTTTCTGGAGGCTGATTGATTTGTGGAGTACATGGAGGAATCAGGACAATGTTAATTTAATTGATTTGGTTAACCAGGAGCATCTGGAAGAATGAAACACAAAGGCGGAAGAAGGATCCTGTATTAATCAAGTGTAACTATCATATATAATTAAGAGAGCAAGAAAATTATTCAAATTGGATGCTGTGTATTTGTTTTGATTCTTTTCTTGCTTCCTTGTAGTGTTACTATTTATTTAATACATTTATAATTTCTTTGTCATTGATTGGGGTGGGAAGAAAGTTCTTTACATTTGCATTTAAATGTGCATGTGATCAGATTTTTATGTTGACTGTGTCAGTTAGTTTCATGTTCCCTGAATTGATACACCATTTATTTCTCTTCAGTTAGTAGTGGGTCAGATGTCGATTTTTAACCTGTTATATGCATAAGAGCCTTAATTTTACGACGCTCGTGGTGTCAGTGCGCCTATAACGTTACAACATTTAGTGTTTATGGATTCACAATTTCATTTTTTTAATAATTCTCTTTTGCAGGTCTCAAATCTCATGCTGTCACATTGTATGAAGCAGGGAAACTTGGTCATGCTAGCATTGCAGATCTTTGCAAGGATCTAACTACATTAGAGGGAACTAGATTTGAAGGAGAGCTGCAGGAGTTTGCCAATCATGCATTCAGTCTCCGTTGTGTCCTAGAATGTCTAACATCAGGTGGTGTTTTTACTGATGAGGATGCTGGCTCTTTGATCCCTGATGCCTCTTTGGTCAATAGATATGGAGATACTGGTACGAAAGAAACTGGGTCAAACATCGAGTCTCCTTCAGATTCAAGGATTGCCCAGGAAGATTTTGAATCTGCAGAACCTTTAACTGGAAGTACCAGTGATGAAAAGTTATCTGCTGCTGTATCAAAGGAAATTAACTGTGCCAAGGATTCCAAATCAGATCTTTGTCTCCAGGATGATGAAAACTTATGTTCTGTTGAAGGTTTAGATGCCGGAAAACAGACGAAGAAAAAAAAGAGAAAATACCGAGTGGATATTCTACGTTGTGAAAGCTTGGCTTCTCTTCCACCAGCAACCTTAGATCGTCTATTTCTCCGTGATTATGACATTATCATGTCCATGGTTCCACTTCCTCATTCTTCTGTTTTGCCTGGACCCAAAGGCCCCATTCATTTTGGTCCTCCTTCGTATTCTTCTATGACTCCATGGATGAAGTTGGTGTTGTATTCTGCTGTAGGTTGTGGACCACTTTCTGTTGTTTTGATGAAAGGTCAATGTTTAAGATTGCTTCCTGCTCCATTAGCTGGTTGCAAGAAAGCCCTTCTATGGTCTTGGGATGGATCTACAGTCGGGGGTTTGGGAGGGAAGTTTGAAGGGAATTTAGTTAAAGGAAGTATACTCTTACATTGTTTGAATTCGCTTCTCAAATATTCTGCTGTGCTGGTGCAACCTTTTAGCAGGTATGACCTTGATGATAGTGAAAAACTTGTTACTTTAGATGTTCCGTTACCATTGAAGAACTCTGACGGTTCAGTAGCAAAGATTGGAGAGGAACTGGGGCTGTGCAAAGAGGAAACTGCAAGGTTGGATTCACTTTTTAGTAATATTTCAAGCAGGATAAATTTGTGGAGCATTGGGTATATTAGCCTAGTAAGACTTTATAAAGAATCAGAAAACTTTTCAATTAACAGGGAGAAGTATGAATGGGTTCCTTTAAGTGTGCAATTTGGCGTTCCCCTATTTAGTCCCAGATTATGTAACAGTATATGTGGAAGAGTGGTTTCTTCTCAGTTGCTTCAAACAGAATTATTGACCGAGCTTCATGATGCTATGCAAGACTTGAGGAAAAGGTTACGTGATGTTTGCACTGAATATCAAACAACTGGTCCAACTGCGAGACTCCTTTATCAGAAAGAGCAGCCAAAGAATTCATCTAAACAACTTATGACTTATGCCAGTGGAAGATGGAACCCACTAACAGATCCTTCTTCTCCGATAACTGGAGCCTCAAGTGAACACCAGAGGCTGAAACTTGCAAACCGACAGCGTTGTGGCACTGAAGTCCTGAGCTTTGATGGTAATATACTCAGGTGTGTCTTCATCTCGCTTTCTGTATTTTATGCCTGCATTCATTATAAATCCTGGTAATTGGTCTAGCGTCGTAAAAGCAATTTTTTATTGGTCATTTGGGAATTGCACTGATTTGCCATTAACGAAAGAGGGCCAGAACATATCAGAACAAGGTTGAGCTACAGCAGTGATACTTGAATTTTCGAAAACCACATTATCCCTAGAAATCTTTATATTGGCTCTCATAATGTGCTTCACATTTCTGATGTTTGAATTGTCACAGACAAATTCCATTATTGCCTTTTCTGAGCCGGCTGACATAAAAGAGGAAACCCATTGATTGATGCAAAAGAATTCAGCTTGTGCTCAGTTTCTGAAGAAAAAAAGATGTTCTTATATATTATCATTTTCCAGATATAAACTACATTTATATTTATTAGCAAAGATGTTCTTTGCTTCGTTTTATTTGTAGACTAGTAATTGAGATATATGGAGTAGTTCTAAGCAAATGGAAGCCTTTGGGTGAGATGGATAGTTTACTGATTGAAAAATTTTAACAAGATATAGAGGCGGCGTTATAGTGACCATCTATCAGAAAATACATGAACCTTGGAATTTTGGGAATGGGTGGCCGGTTGGCTGAGTATAGCTTAAGGTATTCACTTGAATTAGAAAACTAGTTTTGTTGTAGTGAGAGATATCTACCATGGAAGGTCTTTGCTTGGTTGAGTGTAGATGAAAAGTTAAGAGAAAAGAGACGTGATATGCATATGTTGGTTTAATGGAGAAACAATAGTAGTGATATTGTGCATATGAAGTTACCATGGTGGATGCAAAACTTGAAACAAGTCTCTATTAGGTTTAGCAATATAATCGACAACATTTTTTCTTAGACTGAGTTCAAGAGCGGTTTTGTTAAGAAAAAATGACTTTCGGGAAAACTGTGGTTGAGAAGTAGGGAATAGTTATTGGGCTTTGTGTGTGATGAATATTTGTTAAAGATGAGTTTGAGAGTAAAAGATTTTTGACATTATTTTCAAACAAGCTCTTATTTTTGCAGGCTTGTACAAAGTTTGACTTTTTATCTTTGCATTAGTCAACGGATGAACATACAAGGCATGCCTAAAATTAAGTTCTTTGTCATGTAAATTTTATTTATAACTTTGTTTTAGTTGACATGTCACTGAGGGATAATTGTGAGTTTAAAACTTTGTAATAGTTTTGATCCCCTGGGTTTTAGATTAAATGGAAGTAATAGTGATAGTATGCATTTAGGTTCAATCATTAGCATGGCAGGAGGAACTGGAGGAGATCAAAGCATGGAATTAGAGTTTGAACTATTTTTTCCAGAACGTCATTTCTGTAACCGTCAGCCTAATTACTTTGTATGAAGGTGATTGTGTTTAAGATTACAAACATATTACTGCTTTCTGTAAGCAAATGATGGACGAACATGAAATTGTTTCATGAATACTTTCAAAATCCATGAAGCAAATCTCCTGGGAATCTACCAATGTAGTTAAAATATCCTTGCATTACTCATGCAAAGATTCAGAATAGAACGTGCTATGATTATGGTACCCTGCAAAAATTTTAATATTATGGCATGGCATCATCAATAGCACTGACATGACATCTTAACATGCACTTGCTAGTTTCCAAAACTAACACGGGGTTCTACGTGATTTTCAGATCATATGCTCTATCTCCTGTTGATGAGGCTGCCCCACTTGAAGATTCAAATTCCATAGGCCCTGCAAAAGTTGAATCGGATGACACTGAAAGCAAAGAAGTAATTCTTCCTGGTGTAAATCTTCTTTTTGATGGTACTGAGTTGCGCCCATTCGACATTGGAGCTTGCTTGCTGGCTCGGCAACCTGTCTCCTTAATATCTGAGGCCTCTGCAGCATCCGCTGCTTCTGTCAATTAAGGCTTGAGAGTTAATCTGCCAGTGCTATGTTGGATGCTTGCTTTTCTTCTCTTATTTTCTGGTGGAGAAGATCATATGCACCATGCTGTTAATTCACGTCTGCTGATTTTTCAATCTTGCTCATCTGTCGGTTCATTGTTTGCGGAAGCTATATCAGCTCTTGTGGTAAGTCATGAAAATCACGCTTGACCATTCCTTTAAAGTTTCGATGAATTCAACATAGCAAAAAACAGCCCCCGACCCTTTTTGCGAATGCTAGGTATTTTGTCACTAGTGTGCCATGTGTACAACAGTCTTGTCAACTTCCTATACCTAACAAGTCTGTTGTTTTAGAATATTTAAACCTGTTCTTCAAATCCTACCCGTTTTACTAGATAAAAGGCATACGCCATGTTACATTTACTGTGCTCCGTAAGTGATTCAATTCCGAAATTCATACTTGGGTACCCAATTCAACAGTTGATTGCAGCCATTGTCCAGGCTTTGGAAAAGATCCCTTTCTTTCCCATTAGACAAAAGATGGTATTCTATTGTTTTTCTTTTCTTTTCATTGATGGTGGGGGGGGGGGTCATGTGTTGGTTGATAAAGTGATAACAACATATAGACATGTTTTACTGAAAATGTTCAAGTACCAGAGGTCTAATGCCGTAGTAGATGATATATTGCATAATACCAACCAACTAAATATATGATTTGAGCAGGGTGTGGTCATGTGCTATTGTGCTAATATTACGACACATCACTATCTTGCGTCATTACGCTAACACCAACCAACTGGTATGATTTGAGCAGGGTGTATTCATTTTCATTTATCTTTTATCTTTTATCTTTTTTCTTCAGATTTCAGGAGTCGTTTGGATTTGTTGGGCAGTTGTGCTGCTTTTTGAGCAGAATAGTGTTTGATTATTCACTTAACTTCTGGATGATGCATCATGTCTACCACAGTTCTGTTATGCGATGGAATGGATATTGTGCAAAATAATATGGATGGAAATCAATACAAAACTGTCAAAATTTACGTTTATAGCCCTGTAATTTGGATATATTTATGTTAAAAAAACACAGCCGAGCTGCCACACCAAAGGAAAGTTTAGATAAACAGAATTCATGTTCTGCAAATGTATCTCTTATTGTGTTTCTTTTTCGTCCAAATTATTTCGTTTTATCAACCTGGGCAAGGTTAGTGATTATTGAATTTGATCTAGCACCTGATACTTGAAACATATTATTATAGTGATTATAAGGTTCATAAGAATTAAGATTACCTAGATTTGGTAAATCCGAATAGAATTTTCTGAGTTCTGTATATGTTCTGTAACTTTTGTTATTTTGTTTCTTCATCTGTTTCCTTTTTGAATGTTATCTGGAATTTGCATTGTACTTGCTTTTGAGTGAATACAATTCCAACTAATTAAACTGGTCATTCTTCTTTACGTGGATGCATCACATCTCTCGGGCAAAGAATAGAGCTGGATCAAAATTTAAGTTCTTTTAAGGTTATAGCAAGAAGCAAAATAAAAGTCTGGAGATTCTTTCAAATTCTGTCAAGGTTTAAAGATTGGGTTGTTACATTGGCACCATATTTTTTTTCTAACTACACAACATCTTATTTACTTTAAATGCATCCAATCTTTTCTAGTTATCACATATATGTCCACAACTTTTCTATGGCTTTTTTCCTTTAATCTCCTATTAATTATCACATATTATTTTTGATGAAATTTTGTACACAAAATTTCATTGTAAAAGAACTCTAAATATTTGTAAATTGGTAAAAAAAATTATAAAGGAAATCAAAGGCACTTCATGTATAACCAATACGGACTATGATCCCCACCGAAAAGAACCCATTATTATTATTATTATTATTATTATTATTATTATTATTATTATTATTATTATTATTATTATTATTATTATTATTATTATGCGGTGGTTTCTTAACAAACCGCCGCCGCCGTCTAATTATGTTAGTAAAAACACTAGTAACAAAAAGCTCAAGAAAACCCGAAAATATCGTAACAAAAACCAAAAAATCAAATTTGGTGACAAACCACTCAAAAAAAAAAAAAAGAAAAAGAAAAAAAACCTCGTTGGAAACCCCAAAAAAGGAATAGTAATAGAGAAACACCACAAAATCATGGTGACGACAGTTATTTTAAAAAAAAAAATTGTAAACACCGAACCCCATGCAACAAACAACAGAAAACACATTACCAAAAAAAGTAAGGAAAAAACACAGTAACAAAAAAGTTAATGGTAACAAACAAATTGCAAAAAAAAAAAAAAAATTAGGATAATTATATTGACACTACATGTTTTACTAAACACACCACACTCTAATTATACATAATATCCTTTATCTTTGCATACTTTTAGATAAAGGCATTAACTTTTTCTTTTCTATATTTGTATTCTTAATCTTCAATTGATTATTACATCTTGTATCAAACAATGATATCTTTCTAAAAATTTTGGTGCGAAAACCACTTAAATGTTTTAAATAAGTCAAAAAAGAAAAATTTGTAAAAGTAAATATATATATTTTCTTATGATTTTAAGAAATACAAATGAAATTTTTGAATAACAACCATTATTAAGAAACACAAGATATAAAAATTAACTAAATGGTTCAGGAAAATGCAATAAGATTTGTTAGGACACAAACATCACAAGTTATAAATTTTAAGGACCTCAACGTAATAAAAATGTGGTATAACTATAAAAAATTGTAGTGTGAATATATTTTCCCAAACAAAATACAATAACAAGGTAACAAAACCGGTAAAAACACAGTGTAACAAAAAATGGTAACACAATAAGGGAAAACTCCTAAAATCACCACAAAACCCTAAGGCTGCGTTCTTTTTGTGGTTCGGTTTTCTATTTTTCAGTTTTCAATTCATTTTCAATTTTCTGTTTTGAGTGCTTGTTTTCAGATTTCTAAAAATACGTTTACTTCGTTATTTTGGAAAACTATTTTGAGAAACACAAACATGGAAAACATGTTTTTTTTTTTTGACATTTTGAGAATTTATTTGTTTGTTAAGTAAATTAAATAATTTTGTTTAAGTAAATTAAATAATTTTATTCTTTCCTTAAAAAAAATTATTTTGTTCTAATATATCATTACCAAAATTAAAATATAAAATTTTGCTATATAGTTTGTTATAAGGAAAAAGGAAATTAGAGGAGAGAGAAAGAAACTAAGCAGACGATGAACAGAAGCAACACTCCAGTAGTCGTAATTGATTTGGGACGGAGGGACGAAGGGTTGTAAAATTAGAGGAGAGAGAAATTGGAATTCCCAAAACAAAATGTTTTCCGTGTTTTTAATTAAGTACCGTGTTTTGCTTAAAAACTCTCAAAACGACTTTTTATCATATTCTATTTTCTTTGTTAAAAAATTCATTGTTTTTCAAAATTCATTTTTGAAAATATGAAAGTAAACGCGTTTTCAATGTTTTAAAAAATTAAAAACTAAAAACGATCTCAAAACAGTAAAGAGAACATACCCTAGTTGTAAACACATTGTCTTTGTGGCGGATCTAAAATTTACTAAGGTGGGGGGGTTTTTTAAAAATTTTTCCTACTACGATAGGCTTTGCTTATACAAGAAAAACTAATAAGACAATAATGGGAATTTAGCAAACTTTATATGAATATATAAATTTATTCACATATAATCACATTACCACAATTCTTATTTTTTAGTTCACTACAATAACATGAAAATCAAATATAATCTATTAATTGGATTACAAATTATTCATATGCCTCTAACGAAATTACAAAAATACAAAATCAGATCATGAAAGGATACTCATCGTGCAGCTGAAAAAGTATAAAATTCATATTCAATCTAATTATCTAAGCAATTAAACCAAAATAATGATATAGAAAATAGAATCATAAGTTCCAGATAAATAAAACAAGAAGAAAAATTCACAGTATTAATGTGTAAAACTGAAATGCAAAACTGATTAGACAGAAAGAAGAAGCGTAAAATCAGCTCTATAATCTTAAAGTACTAAGAATGTTGTCTATACTCTTGAATTCTCACCAGGCACTCGTGCCAAACATGCAGTAAGTTGTGAAGTTGAAGAGTCTTTTGTGATGTTTGATTATAACCCAATTTAGTTTTGGAGACAATGGGTGATGGGTTGGGTTTTGAATTTAGACAATTGAACTTTATGGTTATTGTTGGGTTTGATTGGTTCTTAAAATGTTAAATTGGTGGGCTTAAATTTAAGAGGAAATTAAACATTGTACCCCTTTTTATTAGTCTCCTCGTTTATACGCCATAATGTCAAACTATTTGCAACTATATCTCATTGCATTGTTTTTATATCACTAATTATATTATTTTAATAAATCACTAGAATACTCACCCGTGTGTTGAACGGGAGCAATAAAAGAAATGAAACAATTAACATATAATAATAACAAAAACGTAAATTCATCCCAAAGTATACAATGAATGTTAACTACTTACACTTATATACAAACTTCAAATAAATTATATATAAATAAAATAAGAAGGTACAATCAAAACTACTTGAAAGGTATGCAATTCAACGTAATTGAATTATATATTTACAGGGAAATTCGGAACACACAAACTAAGTAATTAAACGCACAGGAACAATATTCATTTGGAAAAATATATGAAATAAGACTTAAATATATATAAATATTATAGAAGCTTGTAACATGAACCTGCAAGAACAATTTAAATAACATTAGTTACTAAAAACACCATGAATAGTATACAATAGTCAGAGAATAAAAATCAGATTGCACAACATTTAATTCTCACATGTTCAAAATACCAAAGAGGCTGAAATAAAATATATGATATTATCAAAAAAATGATAGAAGTGAAAACTAATATAACAAAATTCGAAAAAGATAACAACAAATTTTTTAATTTTAGTAAAGGAATTAAATAATAGAGTAAAATCTATCAACGTTAGTTGACATATAATTTATACACAAAAAACGTTAGTGTTATATAATGATTCATATTTAATCAATAATTTAAAAAGATATATGAATAAGATATGACCAACTACTTATAATACATTGAAAAAATTTAAATATAACTTGTAATGAACAAATTACGATAGCATATATAACAACAGTTAAAGGTGAAAATGTGTTAACAAAATACACATAAAAAATACCATTTTAGTCAGAAATTAATCTGATAAGTACTATCATGGATGAAGCATACCTGTAAGCAAAGACCAAAACAAAAGGCAAAATATTATAAACCATCGAAGAGACATAAACATAAACATAAGAAAACACAAAACAATATAATTAATAACTTACCGAGGAACTAATCCAAGTTGTTGAAAACTTCTTTATATACAACATTAACATTTGATCTTGCATGACGACCATCTTCGTTACATATATAGAACCGTAAACCATTACGATTTGTAACTCTGGATACAGCTACGTACAACTGTCCGTGACTAAAGACTGGTTTCATTAGAAGAATACCGACATTGGACAAAGATTGACCCTGACTCTTGTTAATAGTCATCGTATAAGAAACCATCAACGGGAATTGCCTCCTTTGAAACGTAAATGGGAGTTTAATATCAAATGGAGTCAAAGTCATCCTCAGAATGAAAAACCTGTATCCAGCATTACTACCAGACAGAATTTCAGCCTCAAGTATGTGATCTCCAAGTCTTGTGATTATAAGCCTCGTCCCATTACACAATCCAATAGAATAATCTATATTACGAAGTAGCTTAACAGGAATACCAACTCTTAACTTCAACTCGTGATTAGGAAACCCAGAACATCTAATTTTATTCAAGAATTCAGGTGTGTGAAGTTCATGTATCAAATCATTATCAGAATTGGATCTACATGTAGCATCAGAGCTTAAATAAGTCTCAATTCTGACTCAACTTGTGAGACCATATATTTATTTACCTTCTCGATAACATCAATAGTAGGTGCTAGAATCGCCCTTCCATGCAGATAAGATGAATCTCCACCGGCAGCTACAAAATTAGGATATGTATTACTGACAATAGAAAAAATAGGATCAATAGATTCAGGAATCAATAGATCATCAAGAATGACTATAGATACACTCCCATCAATATCCTCACCAATATTGCCATCGCCAACACTAAGAATCCACTCAGCAAAATTCTTCAACTCAGACGAATGAACATTTCCATTAGAATCATGTAGTCTCATATTTTTTTGTCAACTTAAGCACCTTACAATGATCCCACAGATATGAAAAGTTTAAAGCAGCATGTACAATATCTTCCCTAGAACCCTTTGGTATCACATGTAGAATTTGTCTGAAATCGCCACAAAAAACAACCGTTTTCCCACCAAAAGGTTGATTCATGCTCAAAAGATTCCTAAACCATATAATATCACGCATGGTCCTATCCAATGCTTCAAAACAAAACTTATTCATCATAGGAGCTTCATCCCAAATAATAAGTTTTGTTTCTTCTATCAGCTTAGCTAATAGACTTCCTTGTTTAATGTTGCAAGTAGACTCCTCAGTTGCATTAAGGGGTATAGCAAATCTAGAATGGGAAGTTCTTCCTTCAAGAAGAAGTAAAGATGCTATACTACTTGATGCAACATTCAAGACAATATCACCCCTTGATCTAATTGCTGATGATAATGTTTTCCATAAAAATGTTTTACCAGTACCTCTATGTCCGTATAAAAAAAGAAGACACCACCACAATTAGAGTCAACGGCATGCATAATTGTATTATAAACATCATTTTGTTCGTTTGTTAACTTGAAGAGAAAATCAATATACTCATGAGCTAGGGTAACTCTATCATACTGCAACTCTTCATTAATTAAACTATTATGTAATTCTGCAAAGTAAACATCTTTAGGATAAGGCATTGAATCATAATCCTGAAGGCTCTTTCCCCTCTTACGAAGCAATTTTTCAACTTCCACCAAACTATAAATTTTCACTTCATTGCCATTTATCTGAAGATCTGAATATGTAACAAAAATTAGTTAACAACAGATTTATAAAAAGCTGAAGAAAAAATCGTAAAATAAAAAACTATATTTAACAAAAAACAATAAATATGGTATAATGCAAAATTTATAAAAAAAAAAAGTACGTGGCTGATGTGAAGCTCTACGATGTGTATACAATATGTCATCAGACATGTATTCCCAACATGTCTCCCAAACAACATTAGGTTTTGATAGGTTGTCAGATATCAATAAAGTTACAAAAAGATTTCTAAGAGAATAGGCAGAACACCACTGACTTGCCTCAATAATGTCACCTATGTATTCCTTGTCATCTTCTAGTAACCCACGAGCATAGCAGGCTTCTCTAAAAGTATCATACAACGTTCCATCTACAGTTTTGATTTCTTCAAAGCTCTTAGGGCCACCAACAACATTTAAAAGAGTTCGCAGATAATATTTCTCCCCAGCTCCTGGACGCATAAAATAAAGCCGGCCAATAGACATACCATACTGTCTGTTAACCCACTCTTTCGTCTGTTGTTTCCAAACAAACTTGTTAGGGAACTCGACATAGGTTAAATTTTCAGCTTCTGGATATTTTCTGTTAGCATCAAACCAAGCAACAAACTTGCTCTCATTCATAGGAGGACGATTAACCATATCATTAATTGAATCTTCTTTAGAATAAAAAACAATTTGTTCATCTGGAAGATGAAAACTCAACCTCTCAACAGGTATATCCCTATATTGAATGTTAAATCCAAATATACGCCATACAACTTCACAAGCAGAAATGTAACGGCAATCATAGTACATTTTGATTTAATCAATATTATTCTTTGAAGCATCATCAGCAGTACTACAAAAACTTACAGTAATACGATCATGACCCTTATTAATGTACTTTAACATGTATTTAATTACCCTTGACTGGATACACCACTCCACATGTATATGCGCACCATACTTCAACAGCAAATAACGATTATGAGGAATCACATACCTGTTATCGAGTTCAATACCATTCTTCTTGACCCTTTTACCATTATGCCGATGCCTATAGACTGGAAACCACTATCATCAATTGTTGTGCGATCAGCAAATATTTTAGGAAAATGCTTACTGCATCGTCCATTTACCATACATGGAGATTTCTTTTTCAAATGGCCACATGGGCCATACATCATCAAGTCCTTTACTTCAGTTTGTTCATTGGGGATTTCAGCTGAAATAATTCTATTACTCTCAGCAGGAGAAGGGCTCTTATACTTTTTATCAAGAAATAGAATAATGTGGGCATTAGGCAATCTGAGTTTTTGAAACTCTACAGTGTAAATAACTACAGAAACATGAATCAACACATATTATTATAAAAAAAAATTTGGCAATTTATTTAATGACAAAATAAGTTAACAATGAAGTATTATCTACCTTCACTTTACCAAAGACCTTATTATTCTTTAAATCATTGATAAGATTATCTAATTTCATTTTGAAAACCCTACATATAATATCTGGGCGATCCTTAGGCCTCAACCCTTAATCCTTTACAAATCGTGTAATCTCTAGCCACTTCGAGTTACATGTAAAAGTGAGAAACAAATTAGGATAATCTGCCCACCTGGAAATAGCCATCGCGTCTTGATAGTTTTACATCATGTAGCGTGCACTACCAGTAAAAAACTTGGGTAGAACAATACATTGTCCCAACTTTGAAGGATCAGTCTCACCACGCCCAATAGCATTAGCCAAACCGCTATATAATTCACATCTTAATTCTTTTTTATGAGAATGAATGAATTGTAAACGCAAAGACTCAATCATCGTACAGTCGTCAACAATAAATTGTTGGAATAGCCTCCTAGAAGATAAAATATATGGAGATTCATTCTTTCTTTCCTGTAGCTTGAAGGAAAAAAAAAAACCTTTCATGGTAACTGTTTTTCTTCTGGTAGAAGAAGAAGGATCAACTCGTTCAGCTCTACATCAACCCTAAAACCGTCTTAACGATATAGAAAAAGAATTGGATATTGTAGACCAAGAATGACAGATGTAACTCATTGATTTGTTGCAAATCTCTCGATCTTGTCTCCAATATTATATCTCTATCAGCTCGATTCTCATCAAAATCACCATCAATGATTACTGCAAACTCCTTCTGTTCGGGTAAATTGTACCTTCTTCCATCTATACCTCTCTTCCCAATGAGTCTCAATCTGACATTGTCAGTATTGGGCTCATTGAATCTGTCTGTGGCCATTCTGAATGATTGCATATGGATATTATATATGTCAAGCATTAATTTCATATCAGAAACAATGTCAGGCTGTAAGTTGCTTTCATTTGAATTGTTCCTGAAAAAAATAATTAATTATTTAGATAATAGGTAAAAAGAATAACATGAACAAAGTGTACTTTATACATATATATATGTGTATATATTGTATAATTTACCTTACAGCCTGTATCCTATTAGAAATTTCATTCTCCAGATCAACAATGTACATCTGTGAAAAATTTGGCCTTGAACCTTCAGGGGGCAATAAACTTCCGATCTTATGACAATTCTCACCATTAAGTCTAAAAATAGGCGGTGACTTGCCTTTGTTGATGTCATTGTCTATTTTGCCTCCCATTGAAGTGAAAGCAAACATATTATTATATGAACAGGTATTCGCAGCAAAATGCTTGCTTCTCTCATCAGTTCCAAATATCAGGTCATTAATAACTTTTGGAGGATCTTTCATCAAAGGGAATTTACCTTCCCTTTGTTACAACAGAGATTGAAGTTTGGATTTTTTGATTTCCATTGTTTTTCAACTCTCTCATCAAACCAAAAAATGGCACCACAAAAATTACATGAATATATGTAGGATACCCAAGGTGATGATATTCTAAATATATGGAAGTAACATAAAATAAGAAATAATTAAAAGAAAAATAAAATGACAACATCCTAAATGGACGTAGGAAACATACACAAATACAAAATAAAATTAAGAAGCTATATATACAAAAACAATTATACTAAAAATCTACTTATCAACCATAATAAAAAAATAAATATAAAACTACTGGTGCAAGTAATAAAGAGAGATGTTGGGCATAATACAATAGAAGGTAAGACTCAAAAACATAAACTAATATACACATTTCTAGCATTAGTTTTTCTACGATGATTAAAGAGGTAATTGAAGATATATACAATAATATCACAGGTGACATAAAATTAAGTACTAATAGAAAATCACATAATTACCTTCAGATGATAAATCTGAACACTCAATATCATCACCTGTTAAGATGTGTACAAAAAAAAAAAAAAAATTAAAATATGATACATATAAAAATAATCAAAAGTGAATAGGTGAAATATATGTGCATACCATCTGAAATATTATCTTCATCATTACTACATGATAGTTCACCAAGAATATTCTCCAAATCATTAACTGGAAAACTGTAACACATACAAATTAACTAGAGTAAAAGATTTAAAAAAACCGCGATGCTTTCTTATATAATACATATATAATAATAATCAAAAAAATTATATGGCATTACTTACTATTAGAAAGGTGGGCGTTATCAGAAATTGGATTAGGAGCTGAATTTGTTGCAAAGTCATTTAAGATATTGATTGTTGGAGTACCAAGAGTTGGTTGATGAGAAATATCACTTGTCAATCCATTAGTACGATTACTGGACGTTGAACTTGTGAACCATCAATATTGATCAAACTTGGACGGACCACAGTTGTTGTAGAAGATCTCATCTCAATATCTAT
>CAVNYN010207454.1:0-40219 GCA_963692815.1 Nyctanthes arbor-tristis | reverse complement strand
CCCCCCCCCCCCCCCCCCCCCCCCCCCCCCCCCCCCCCCCCCCCCCCCCCCCCCCCCCCCCACAAACAAGCTGGAAACGTCAATCGGGACTTTAATAATTTGATTCTTTTTCTTTCTTTCTTTCTTTTTTTTTATTTAATTTAAATAAATATTTAATTTTGGGAAAGTTGCAGTATTGCACCCTTTTTTTTGAATAAGCAGTATTGCACCCCCTAAGTTTCTACTTTGTGGGGGGAGGGGGGGGCGAAGAAAAAAAATACATGTAGCCTCAAATTCCAATTTCAGTAACATACTTCTTTTATGGTATAAATAATGTGACGGTAAAATTGGAAATAAATAATTTATAGAAATTGGTCTTTTAAAAAAAAAAGACTTTTTAGAGTTATAGATTACAGAAAGTCACGTACACTTCTTTTAGGAAAGAATGTCTCCCTTACAATAGATACTTATTATAGTTTTTAGTTTAAATTTGTACATATCTCTCGATTTTTTGACTTGATAAGATTTTTCCAACTCAAGTAAGTATCTAAAATTTTGAAGTAAGATAAGACATTTTCTAAGTTCACGTGATGATTTAGACGAGATTTAGTTCAATGTTCTAATATAGCTACCAAAATAAAAAATATTATTTAACTTATTGCAAGATTAATGTTAGAGGAAAAAAGTCAAGGAAAAAAAATTAGGGAGAAAAATTTTATTTCCAAATAATATGTAAGGGAAAAAGTGGAGGGGAAAATATGAATTAGACATGTGACGGTATTTTATTGGATTGGAAGGGAAATGAGAGTGAGGGAAAATAATATTTTATTGAATTTAGGGGGGAATGGGAGAGGGGAAAAAACCTAAATTCAATAGTATTTTATTGAATTTAGGCTTTACACCCATCCCCTCAAAAAAAAAAAAAAGGAGTTTCTCTCCTCCATTTTGACACATTATTTGAGTTGTTGGGGGGTAAAAAAATTATAATCAATAAATTCTATAACAATGTGCATTTCATGTCATTGCTTATAGAAGATACTGATGGAACTAGAAATAGGAATATATCTCCAATGCTCAATTTCGACACTTTCTATTGATGAGAAATAAAGACACAAAAATTTATGCGGGTTGATATGTCTCTTAATTTTCTTTGGGTAATTTTCAGCTAACATCCCCAACATTTTAACAAAGTTGAGTTTACATCTCCAACCTTTGATTTTAGTCCAGGGGGTCCCTAACTTTTTAAAAGTGTTACACTAAAGTCCTTATGACGGAAACCGTCAATTCCACCATTAAAATTAGGGGTATTTTGATAAAATATTAAAAAAAACAAATATTTTAATATTAAAAAAACGAAAAAAGAGAGAGTGGGGGGACCTTGGCTGCCATTTTCGGCAACCGAAAGGGGGGAGTCTCCCCCCTTGGCTGCCAAAAATGACAGCAAGAGTGCTGCAATTTCCGGTAGCACATGGAGGAGACTGGCAGCCAAAATCTGTCGGAAATGATAGCAAAAGTGCTGCCATTTCGGGTAGCACAGGGGGAGTCTCCTCCTTTAGCTGCCAAAAAGCTACCGGAAATGGCAGCACTTTTGCTGCAATTTCTAGTCAGATAGATTTTGGCTTTTGCTGCCATTTTCGATAGATTTTGGCAGCCAAAAGAGGGGGAGTCTCCCCTGTGCTACCGGAAATGGTAGCAGTTTTGCTGCCATTTCCGGCAGCTTTTGGCAGCCAAAAAGGAGGGTCTCCTCCCTTTGCTACCGAAAATGGCAGCCAAGGGGGGAGACTCCCCCCTTTAGGTTGTCGGAAATGGCAGCCAAGCCTCCCAACTTTCTCTTTTTTTTTTTTGTTTTCTTTTTAATATTAAAATATTTATTTTTTTATATTTATTAAAAAACCCCTAATTTTAACGGTGGAATTGACGGTTTCCGTCGTAGGGACTTAGAGTGTAACACTTTTAAAAAGTTAGGGACCCCAAGACAAAAATCAAAGGCTAGGGACGTAAACTCAACTTTGTTGAAAGGTTGGGAACGTTAGCTGAAAATTACCCATTTTCTTTCAATTTTTTAATCACTTTTCACTAATTTATTCCATTTTTTTATCATCATTTATAGAACTATTTCTATATTCTCACATCTCTATATCTTCCACCACTATTATATCATTATTTTTAAATTTCTTTCTACCTCACTAATCTTTTTCATTTTTCCCCTTATTTTTTCTCCACTTCTTTCTCTTTCTTTTCAATTAAAATGATCATATTCTCTATCACTCTCCTCCACATCATTTTCATACCTAAAGTTGCATTGGAGATGGTCTACGCACTATAAATATGCCTCATATGTTTCGGGGCAATGAATAAATTTGGGGACTTTGAAATTATGTTGAAAGCTTATGGCCCAATTTGTAGCTTCGTAAAGGATAAATTTGCTACTTAGGCAATATGTGAAGTACCTATTTTGTAAATAAATAATATTTTTTAAACAATTAAATTAAAGGGGAAAAACCAAAAAAAAAAAAAAATGAAAACGTTGGGCTGGCGGCTGGCCCGAACCGAACGACAATCGACAGCTCTGACCCCTTCAAATGGGCCTACTTTAGCTACTATTGGTGGGCCACAAAATTAGAGAATGTTTTTCTTCAGGAAAATGACACAAATAGCATTAACATAGAACACATGTAAGTTTATAGCATTCCCCTGTCTGGGTAGATCGAGAAACCCCCATTCCTTTTACAATGTACTCGAATTTTATACAATTTGAAATATCTTAATGAAGAAACAAAAATCATTTCAAATTCAAAGAGTGAAAAGCTTAGTTTGCTTCAAAGTACAGAAATATTATTTGAAACCTTGAGTTGGGGGAGGGACAAAGTGACCGGATTATGATTATATTCTGAAAGTGTAAAGTGTGATAAAACGTTAAAGATGAGAAGTATCGACATACAGAAACTCATGAATGGAACCCAAACATTCTATTTAACGTCTTTTGTTGGAATTTGCCCCCATGCAAAATCATGTTGGGGTCACGGCGAATAAGCAATTATATTCTTTGATCTTTTCTATTGAACTATTTATTGATGCAGCCTGGTTTCATTAGATATATATATATATTGTGCTGCTCAAAGAATCAATTAATATTGTCCAGATCCCTATATATAACATCTGAAGTAATATTAAAGTTTTCATATGATCCAATGCAACATTGAACTATGTGTGACATAAAAAATTTTCCTTGTTACACATTTCAAGACCTGAGGGTCATGTCTCTTTAAGCCACTGGCAAGTATCCCCTTTTTGTTTTCTTTGAAAGACATATAGTCATGGAGATAATTATGATCAGTTAAATTTTGTCAGACAAGTAGTCAAATTTATTTGTTAAGAAAGAATTTTATACAAATTTAGATCTAGTCAAACTATATGACAGAAACACAGACATTAATACATTATGGTATATTATAAAACACTCCAAATTATATTGGGGATGATGAAATGAAATTCTTGTAATTGGTAGACATAGGGTAAGCTAGTGTATGCTATAAGATGCCTTTTTGGCTGGACCAACTTATTCATTTTTTTAAAAGTAATATATTAAGCCAGCTGATCAACTTTATTCTAAAAAATGTAAAATATCGGTTATATTAGTAAATTATAAATTATTTCAATTATAATGTTCCATCAACTTCAATATTTTGATCAAGTATCCAATGGAGTATAATCATAGAAACATAGTTGAATCAAGCAATACAATCAATAATCTCTAATCATGGTCATTTATCGATAGATCATAGATGGTAAAGATTCAAGAAAACATGATATGGTTGCACTTGGCAAATGGCACATACAAGTAATCCTTCTACCAAAGCGTCATCAATACGTGTTACAAATTGTTACTAGCCACCAACGACAACCAAATTCAAACACAAACAAGTAAACAAACAAATTTTTTTTTGTACTTTATGATTCATCATTAAGAACTAGCTAACTAGCCTTACAGTTATAGAGACGAAACGAATCAAAGAACAGAGACACAATACGGTAAACAATAGCAGCTAATATTGTCATTTATCGGTAGTAGGTAAAGATTCAAGAAAGCATGATGATGGTTACCTTTCATGGTTCTCCACACGTTGGAATAAATTCTTGGAAATGAGCTAGGCACTTTAGCATTTGACTGCTTTTGGGACATTCTTTGTGCTGTCTTAAAGCGTATATTTGACCTTAACTAGGCTATGACTGCAACCTTTTCACAAATGAATCCTCGAACGCACCAAGTAATAGTTAATTATTAATTTCAAGAAAAATCTTTATAATAAGATAAATTATTTAAGTGGATTCTAAAGGCGATAGAAAGAGATGCGGAGAGTTGTTACGTCTTCTTTCTAGTGATTATTCATTTTTTGATCAAGTAGTTTGTGTTTCATCTGATTGGGCGAGACACCCATGTAAAAACTTTCATATCTATTTGACATGTTGAATATAAAAAATATGCCATATTTATTTACGTTCCGAGTAAAACTATTATAAATAAATATTATTTATGCTTTTTCATCTTGTTGATGAATTATTTATAACTTGACCTTTTTTTGGGTGACGAGTAAATTTACAGATTAATTTATTTACCTTAAAAGTTAAACCTAATTACTCTTTATTTAAAAATTAAAATTTAAAATGCACCACTCGTGCAATATTGATGTTATGATTGTCTCTTTGACAATGGTTGAATTAAAAATACAAAACTCAACAAAATCCCATTTATTAATTACTGCAGGCTACGCAAGATAAAACTATATATATTTGAATTTTGCATGAGTATTAGGTCTTTAGACAAAGTGATTTTTTGATACAGTTAGACACATTGATAACGTAGTAAAATAGTCAAAATTAATGGTTTACAAAAATTTTAATATATTATGATTCGATAATTTATCGCACATACATTTGAACAACCTAACTTATCAGAGATCGGAAGAGCACATTGTATCTAACCTTAACATCAGAAATAAATTATTATCACACATCATTTTATTGTTAATTCACTTTTAATTAAAATATCCGATTTGAGATGATTTGCCACTATCCATTTCTTGAATTTTTCATATCTTTACATGGCCCCCATAAATTATTTTTCCTTTTTGAGTATAATATGATTTAACTAATTAATCAATCATAGCATGATATGACAGTGGAATGATAGGGATATTGTACTATATGTAGAATAGGTTCTTCCAAGACTGGCTTGGTCAAAAGTGATCACTTGAAACCAATGGCAGTTGGATCAAATTTAAGTACTTAATAACTATCCTTCTAATTACACTCTTCCTCCAAGTGAAAAGACACATTTTTTTTCTCTTAAATTTAGTTTTTGAATGTAAATAGTACCTTTCAACTATGAATAATGATGAGAAGACTTGAGCAAAAAACTAATGAACTAAATTATTACCGAAACCTCATGTACAGTTCCAAAAGGCAAAAACCACACATATATATACGTGATACATTTGCCAGTTTGTCCCTCTCCTCAATTTCTTCATCTTCTTCATTCCTCCAACCTCCTTCACCATAATCTGATCTTCTCCTCCTCTCTTCATTCGTATAGTTGAAAACCATCGCATAACAATATACAGTATAATAACTCTTAAAAAGATACACATTCATCGTTGAAGATTTAGTCTTCAGAATCTTATGTGTCATGTAGATTCTAGTGAGTGAAACAAAAAAGATGCTAATAAATAAAATTTAAATAATAAAATGCTGGTTGAATGAAATAGTTTGTTAAAATATTTGTTAGAGCTAGCTTTTATGACAAGAATAAACAGCAAGAACGTAATTGAGAATCTCACACTCAGGTCGAAGATTGCGTAGTTTAAACAAAACAAGAAAAGACTCGTGAAGATATAATAATCCTTGTTTCTTTGTGGGTTTCATTGTTTAGTTGTAATTGGTCTGCATTATGTGCCCACTACAGAAGAAAAATGATATATATAATAATAATGTATCATAACTCGCAATTTGGTCAATTTGGTCTTCAATAAGTTGCAAACAGTTGATATGATGCAGTCCTTGTATGAGTGGCTCAGTTACCAATGTGTAGTAATAAAAGGTGGCTGTTGAGGTTTCAATGCGTTGATAACAAAATTATACAACCACAATGCGGAACGGTAACCTCTCAAAGTATAGACAATTGGAAGGCTCGCCGGAAGTAATTAGGATTTCGTCGGAGATGTTGGTCCTCTCTCACCTCTATTTCTCTCAACCTTCGAAATGAGCCAATTTCCCTAATGAACAAGAAGCAAGCTGCTTGTCTTATACACAAGCTTCCCAAAGGTCATACTAGTTAATATTGGTTAACAAAGGTAGGTGTCACATGCCAATGAGAGGAAGAGACCTTAAGTAATTAAATCACCAACCATTAGATTAGATCAAGGGTCTACAATCACTCTGCTAGCACAATCCACATACACGTAGAGAGCTAATCACAAGGTGTCAAGTGAATTAAGTGAGCCACTTTCTCCACAGTGAGTAATTTGTTCTTAATGGTTCATGTAAAATATTAGATTAGACGCGTCGTTACATCTTATGGTGCTCAATGACTAGTGCTTGATCAATCTTGTAATTATATACTAATTATTAAAAAGACGTCATAACCTTGAATAAAGTAATTGAAGGGTTTGTTTCATCATGTATGAATGTTAGCTTTTACAAGATGCTTAAGATTATAAATCGATTTTTATTCAAAGATTTAGCTTTATAAGAATGAATGAAATTCCATATTTCCATAGGAAGCATAATTGTATGCCATGAATGCATCTATAACTCAAGAATAATTTGAAGATAATTCAAAGAAACCTGCAATTTAAACATTGCTAGACATTTGTCTACTAATCATGTACACATTTTGTTGACAAATATATCAAAACCCATTCATATCATTCGATTTTTAAATTCATTGAAGAATCAGATCATCCCCGTCTCTCTGTCACCTAATATACAAAATAGAAGGCACGTCTCGATGCTCTTATTTTCGTTTGGGGGACAGATTCTGCAATTGATCACAATAGAATGTTTTCAGTCTAACTATCTTGCATAGTAATCTCAATTTATTTTATTATATTATTATCATCCCAAATCATGATTATGATAGTAAATGATTTGACAACACTGGAAATGGTTGGAACATAATAACATGTATAAGAGGCTTTAGACTGGTAAATTTCTTTGACTGACAACTTTAAGTTAGAAAACATGATTCCAAAACCTCCACTAATCAGAGTTTAGAGGACGATTTGGGTTCTTTGTTTACCAAATTTGGTTCATAGATGTCCAATCTTGTTTTCATATACAAACTTTTAAGACCATACACGACTTTTTTTAATCACTTTTTTCCGATTTGTTGTTAATTTAAATTGTGAAAAATCCACCATTTGATGTGACGTAATGATAAGAAGAGAGCAATTATTCTACCTAAATTTTATGAACAATCTTTGTAGCTCTCGTCTGTAGCGTAGAGCTTATTATTTTGTGATCCGACTTTCATCATCAAATTTTCCCCATTTTTCAACCGAAGAATTACTACTAGAGTGAAAGAAAGACGATACAATCTACACAATATTGTTATACCTGCCCAAATTGATGCGTATTGGAAAATTTTTACGAATGAAACTAATTTTACAATTTTTCTTTTTACTGATTATTTGTTAAGAAATATGATCTTTTGACTTGAGACCGACCTAATAGTATAAAGTAAGACATTATATATTTTTATCTTTTGGATGTGTAAACCTTAATGATGTTAATTAGAATCTAATCATGCTAGTATCATAGTGCAGGACACATTAGTTGCATTAGTCAACATGTGGTTGATTGAGTAAAGATGGTGCCAATCGACATTTTCCCCAGTTTCCTTCAATTTAAACACCACAAATATTCAATTACAAATTAAAATAACAAAGTCACGTCTCTCTCTCTCTATATATATATAGTGTGTGCGCGCATATATATATATATATAATTTTTTATAATAATTTGCTAAACATATATATCTTTTAAGTTAAATTTTGTGTATATATAAGCTAAATGCTAAGTTATGTGATTAGCTCTTTAGTTATCACGGTAATATAAGATGTCATGTTAGTTTCTTTTTTCTTTTTTTTTTGCCCCCCACTCTTCTCTTGACTTGTTTAGCATAAGATGTCACAAAACGAGTCATTAATTTTGTTTTATTTATTTAATTTCTTTTAATAACGAGTCATTAGTTTTAAGTCCATACAAAATATGCGTGTCGTACATATATACGAAAGCCTTAAATGGAGCTCAAGGTTAACTACTTTTTGCTTTTTCAATTTTGCCCTCCATACTTTTCTTTTTTGGGTACAATTGAAATTGGTGGAAGTATAATAATTTTTAACACAGACCTAGTTGTAAACTTTTTTATTTTTTCCATTATTTCCATAAAAGGCAGACACTATTTGTAAAATGAAAAATATACAATATGAATGTCAATTTCAAGATTTTAATGTGAACTTTAATACAAACTAACAAAAAAAAAGTTAACTATTAACTATAAGCCTATGGTTAATTAAAAATGCGTCAAATATTAAAGATAAAGTATATGCTTTAACATTTAGATACTACCAAATTAAACTAGTACTAACTCAAATGCTCTTCGGTTTATGATTTTAAAAAATAATTGCGGTTTGAATTATACGTTTCACTTAATGGCCAAAGTTTTTGCACTTTCACTAAAATCTTTCAAGTCAAATCACTAGTTCATTGAATTTAAAGTTTAATTTGACCGCAAGTGGCACAGAAAGTTTCATTCTAGAGACAGAATAGAGAATACTAGAAAATAATATAACGCAATGTGTCAAATCGAATGGATCATATCATATCTTATCTTATATATTTATTAAAATAGGATAGTATTCATATATAAATTTTCCCGCCAAAACCTATATCCTACTTATATATGACTCTTCCTTTATTTATTTTATTTTAATAATATATATATAATATATACACATTTCCAACTAATTAACCTTCAAATTAATCTCTAATATCTTAAATATATATATATATATATGTTTTTATTTTATACACACATATATATTATACATAATTATAATACATATTATAATATATATATATATAAATAAAAGTTATATATCGGGTTTAGATTTTTGAGTCAAGATATTTTTCAAAGAAAATAAATAAAATAATAAATATATATATCTACTCTCTCGCTTATATATGCTTTCAATTTTATACACATTCTTATATTAATATATATTATATATACATATATAAGTTTGGAGATTGCAAGTTAATCTCCAATCTTATATTTTTTCATACATACATACATACATACATACATACATATACATAGACACACAAACACATACATACTCCTAATTAAGCTCCAAAATAATTTCTAATCTTATATTATTTTTTATCCATTAGTGTTTGTAGATTTATTCTGTTGGTTGTTAGGCTATGTTCAAATATTTTATATTTCACTAAAATTCTAATAGATAATATACAAATTTCAAATTATGGGTTATTGCGACTTCCTTATCATTTCGATTAAATCCCTAATAATAATAATAATAATAATAATAATAATAATAATAATATTAAAGAAGTAAAATTAAATCAGTTCAAAATTTTTACTTTAATTCAATTCAATATGATAAATCACATGTCGTTAAACATATGTCTATATATTTACTATATTACTTAATTTATTATTTTTTTGTGGCAACCTATATATTGGTAAAAATTTAAGTTTATGGGATCCAACAGTAATAATATTTAATAGTGATAATTTAGAACAAAAATGAAAATTCCTTTAATTTTTTTAGAGTGGAAAGTGGTTAAAAATTAATGTTAGTGGTCAGTCATATTGAATTTATGCTTTGTTATAAAATTACTTCCTTGGGTCTTTTATAATAATAGAGTGTCGACATTAAATTTTTTAGAATGGATTTAGTGAATAGTGATTTTTTTTAAAGAATTAATGTATGACACTATATGAGATGTGAAAAATAATTTTTTCAAGAATATGTGGTAAGGAATGAATGTGGTAAAGAATTCATTCTAATAAATGAATAACATCCACACTTTAAATATGTTCTTAGAGTTCTTATACTGATACTCATTGAACAAAGATACCAGTGTAGGGTAATTTTAGAGTTAATATAAATTTTGTATGCTCTATTTTTCATGGTTTTCATAGTCAACATGAAATTAAATTTATATTAAAAAATTCTTTATTAATTCTCATTTTTATTTGTTAAGAGTATTGTTCTATAAATGACAATTTAATTAGCTTTGTGTTGAGTGAAGAATTGTATGAAATAAAATTATAATTATTAGTAAAATGTGTATATGAGTGGGTAGTACGCAATAAAATTGTGATTATTTAGTTTTTCAAATTATCACACATATTTTTGCTAATTATTCTAGTCCGTGCAATTCACGGGTATATAACTAGTTTGACATTATACGAGTGTAAGCAATAAAAAATACTCATTTAATTAATTAAGAACGGTAAACGTTATTTTGTGGAGATCTAGAAGATATTAGCATCGCAAGAGTAATAGAATTTCGAATATAGCAAGTTAGAAGTGCTGGAGAAAAATCTAAGGGGAAAAACTTACAGTGAAAAATTAAGGTAGAAAAACCATCTCAAAATGAGAAGAAAGATCAAGGGAGAAAAGCTATAGCTTCAAGGTGGAATCTAAATAATGAGCCAAATTTGGTTTATTTTTTACATCCTCCAGTCCAGGCCCCCTGAGCCCCAAATTTCCCCCTATTCCCTTTACGTTATTTGGTTTAAAGTGGAAAAACCTAAAAAATAAGATTATTCCACCCTCTATTTTTTACATGAAGTTGAACAATGGGGGAAAATCCCATATTTAGGTTTTTCCCCACCATTAGAAATACTCTGATGATATGTTACTCTATATGTCTATTGTCTAGCTGATGTAGCAATAAACTATATAAAAGAAAAAGAAAAAGAAAAGATTCATGTATACAATTTTGAAATAATTTAGTGGTTCAAATTGTGCTAATTATAAACTTATAATGGTTAAATGCTAGCGTTTCAACGTAGAAGATCTGGATTCGAACCACACACATTCCTCTGTAAAGTTCCCACCCCTCCCCTATTCCCTTGTATTAAAAGACAATAAAAAAATTGAAACAATTCAAGAATGTACAATTTTTTTATTTTTATTTTATTTATATTTATTTATGGGTGTTGTATATGTAGTTGTTGGCATATTTTTTAAAGAAAATTTGCAGTAAATCACTGTTACACTGCCTTGTGTAATTCTTTGAGAAACGTACCATGTAATAAATTTTCTAAATTGAAAATGTGAGGATTACGTGACAATTTAACAACTTAAATTTGACCAACCCAAAAGAACAATGTTTAGTGCTACATTTTTTACAATGGCAAGTTGATTAGTTCATCAAATATTTCTCAAGACTACTTGTAGAACTCAACTTGAACCAACAAAATAGACTGTCAAGTTGATCAGTTTAAGGGATCTCTCTTAGCCCCAGGAGGTACAAAGCATATGTTTATTTTTTAATAAATAAGTACATTGGGTGGTCTATTGTAGGAGGATCTAGGCAATTTAGCCTATATGATTCCATGTAGTATAAAAAAATCATTTACATAGGTATCCACCAAGTGTAGTTAATTATCTCAAAGAAAAAGAAGGATATTGCTTTTGTTGACACTTTAGGGACAAAACACTACATTTTAATTCCCTCCCTACCCCCACCTCCACCCCCACCCCCACCCACCCCCTTAGTAATAATGATGTACTATATACTATGATACTATCTATATTATTATGAGATGTGTATTAAATGTTATGAGATGCGTATTAAATACTGGGTCAGATTTAATGGCTACCATCAACCGTAAAAAAAAACACGATATATTCTGAAAAGCTTTTTTTGCACACTAAAGTAACACACAGAAAATACTATATACTAATTAGTGATACTATATGTACAGATGAATATATAAATATGTTTACAACTAGTGAATAAAATTATAATTTTATTGATGTTTTCTCACTTCCTTTTATTGCACAACGTGAAGTGAAATAACAATTTCACATCATTTTTGTAAACAGATCTGTACAACTAGATTAATCTTATACTAATTAGGTGTTAAATTGACAAGACAAGCCGACTTGTTAGATTGGAAGATCAGCTTGGCATGCTAAATTGCACTCATATTATATACTAGTGTTATGAAAACCAGACTGAACTGAAAGAATGATCAGGAATTGGAAGCGCAAAATACTGGTATGGTTGACTCCTAAAACCAGCCTTCTAAAAGTCAGCAAGGAAAACACGGAAAAAAACCGATTCAAGTAAAAGAGGAGAATAAACCGCAAAAATGGAAGAGGTCGATTTATTTATGAACAGTAATTTATTTTTAAGGTTAAAATTTAATTTAATTGAAACCATTCAGTTTGACCTTTTGATCATGAGTCGATAATAACAAGCTGGTCCAACTTTCAGAGCTTAGTTAAATATAAAAGTAGAAGAAGCTAGAACATTTGCTATAAATCCCTATAAGGAAACAAAGAATTACAATTGCTCTTCCCATACGGAAAGCCAAATTAACCTCAGCTGAGAGTCTAACTTATTCTAAATTAATAAGTAAAACTTCTTTGCTTCCAGATTATAATAGTTCTGAATTTCCCTCATTTGTAGTCATAACTAATCTGATACTGAGTTGATTCAAAGGAGTTGAAGAATGCTTCTCCTCCTATAACTCCTTCTTCTTCATGAAATCCATCGATCTACAATAAGCAATATCGGACGTTATATAAGAAGTCTAAGTGAAACATGAGTATACTGTATTATATATGCCGTGTTTAATACTGTTCATTTTAACGTATAATATGACGTTAAAATAAAAATAATATACTCTTGGAGTACTTTCTTACTAAATAATTCTACTAAAGCATATTAAGATTAAACTATACCAAAGTTGTGGAATAGAATAATACCCAGAGGTCATCTTCCTCTTCAAATCGATTAAACATTGATGCCATGGGAATCTCTGAAGTTTCGTCATTGCGTGCAAACCTTCCACGTATCCTGGGGCGACTGTCAGCTAGCGTTTTCCGGCATGCATACTTGTAAAAATACCAACCATATTGTCAGCTAATCATGCTAATATAGAGTACTCTTGTAATTGACTACGAGATGTATAAAACATCTTCTTCGTCTCTTTAGATAAAATTGTTCAACATGACATTAGGCTCTGCAGATAAAGGTCGATCCAAAATCAATTCTCTAGTTTTCATCCATTGTATTGATGAATTTATTTACCGATTTTATCGTAGAAGTTTTTGATAGTTACTAAACTTCATCAATTTGGCCTCAAGTTGCTTGCCCTTTTCAAATGCATGTTACTTTTTAAATAATATTAAAATATCAATGATTTGATCTATTTCTAAGTTCTAATTTCACACCACATACTTTTAGTTAATGGCTAGAAATTATATAATTCATGAATGCACTATAGCTTATATAGAAAAAATGTGTGTTACATGCGAAAAAGATGAATCTAACATGCAAGTAAAAATGGCCATGGCCGAAAATAGTTTCAAAGTACCTTGATAGTCTTGTTGAAGTTTCTTTGGGTCCTCTTTGCTCTGTACCTGTGAATTCTCTCTTTCCTCTCTTCTGCACTGTAACGCCCCACTTTAAAGTTCGCCTCCTCCAGAAATGACTTCTCTGTACACAATGGACTTGAGGACAAGGCATTTCCTGTTTGCAAGTTTGTTCTCACCTTCTGAGAGTGAAATTTCACCATTAGATGCCAAAATGGCTTAAAAGTAAAGAAAAATGACTAGCATAATCATTTTTCGTTTAAGATATTACACAGTTTGCAAACTTTCAGATAAGACAATTCATAACAGAAGAATACGAGAAAAAATCTATGAATATATAGTGTTAGGTGTATATTTTATTGTGCACATGAGCTGTTAAAAGTATCCCGTATAAAAACCTGACTGGTAACTTTGTGACAAGATATATATATATATATATATATTCATATTCCCTCCTTTTGACCTCTCTTAAAAGTTAAAAAGTTCGACCCAAGATGATTCAGTATAATAATCATAGTGGAACACATATATAAAACTCGTGAATTCTTAGTCAAGCTTTCGATAAAAAAATAAATTCAGGTTGAGCGTGAAGAATAATGCTTTGCTGATGAAATTCTTCACCTCCGAGATAACTAACTAAAATTTCATTTTAGACTAGGTGGTTCAAGAATGAATCCACTTACAAAACCCCCTAAAAATCAGCAGAAGAAGAAAGAGGAAAAATTTACTGACTTGCAAATCTCCGGTGCTGCAAACCCTTCTTAGTTTACCAGAACAGAAACTGCTATCTGGTGAATTCAGGATTTGTTGCTGAAAATATTCAGATTCCAAAACAGAGTCAAATTCAGGCTGAAAAAAACTCTTTGATTTTCCATCAAAAGAATTGCTGCTTAAACTCCTCTGCATGAACTCCATTGCAATCTCAGAAGCCCCATCATAACTTTGAGGCATGAATGAATTATTATTATTATTACTACTATTATTATAGCAAGAAAAACTATTATAATGGAATTGAAATTCCTCTGCTTTCACCTCTGTAAAAGGGTATTTCACATTTTCGAAATGGGATATCGACGGATTTTCAAGCTGGGAACGGGGTGGGGAAGAAGAGAATGAGAAAAGGGCAGATGAATTTCTTTCCAAAGAATTGGTTTCATCAAGTGGGGTTCTTTCTTGGACTAAATTTATACTGTTATTGCTGTTTTCTTGAATTTCTTGGAAAATATCAATGGAAGAATCAGAAAACGGAAAGAATGGTTCAGAGAAGAAATTGTCAAATACAAAGAGATCAGAAGACATTGGAAAAATCTCTTCGAAAATGATAATCTCTCTTTTACACTGTATATACTATGTAAAATATATAGATATTGTTAAAAGGGGCTAAAATTTGGAGAAAGAACAAGAAAATGAAGAGAGTTGGGAGAGGACTGGTTTTCTTTCTACAATGACTTTTTTTTCATGCTCAAACACGATGACAAGAACTCTCTCTCTCTCTCTAGAGAAACAGAAATATGTATTATTACATAGTAAAAAGACTCCCTTGGATGTTCTCTTTCAGATGGTGACTGAGTTTATATAGGAAGCATCAGTCTTGAAAGCTCAAAAGAACGGCACAAGTTGAACTATCATTCATTGGAGAAAATTTAACTTTTGGTCCCCGATTATAGTTCGTGTAGCAAGTTAGCCCTTAACCTCTAAACCGGGACATTCTTGATGTGTTAATTTCTTTCTGCTTAGTTACGCTCAAGGATAAAGTAGTATCTCTACGCCAATTTACTTGATACTTGCTTTTGATGGGTAGGGATCAATTACTATAATGCAAGAAATAAAACATTGAAAGGACAATAGGTATAATTAACAGACGAGAATAGAAGTAACGATGCGACAGTCAATTACATATATAACCGCGTTTTCAGTACTAAAAACTTATCTTTCAGCCAGCTACGAAAAGTTTGGAAGTGCTTTTACTCTTACAGGTAGAAGTCTTATTAGTTACAAAGACATTTTAGGATGCTTGTTCAACAATATTCTGCTTGTTGAGGACATTACGGGCCTATCCAATTTGCCTGTGATGTTATGGGATTTTTGTTGGCATTGTTGAGGTATGTCTTAAACGTATTTTATACACTTGTTGTTGTTGTTGTTGTTGTTATTATTATTATTATTATTATTATTGTTTTTTTTTTTTGCTTTTTAAAATACTGATTATAGTAATATAATATATACTAGTTAAACCATCCGTGCGTTGCACGGTTAGAAAAACTTATTAAAATATATTATTAGATAATTAAATAATAAATATGTAATATTTGCACTCATGTAGAAAATATAAAAATACAATTATACATTAATTGAATCTAGAGATTAGTGAACTTAGTAATCATGAAGTTCAAGATTGTTTAGAAAATAATATACAGTTTTATATTTAATCCTTCGTACATAAGCAATAATGAGAAAAATCTATTACCACAATTTAATACATCCGAAAACATAAGTTCAATGACAATTCTACAATATTATCAAATTTAAATTTGTTATCTGTATAATTAAAGTTAGCCATAAAATATAAAAGATTCCAATGCAAATAATAGATTATGAAAGATAAAACATGAGTCGAACAATATTATTATAAATATTGATAATATTTCTTGTAAACATTTTTACGTATATTTTTTAGAAAAATGAAATGTGATGAGAGTTCAAATAGAAAAAGGTATTGTAATTTACATTTAACTTATTAAGTCATTATCAACTCAAGGCACTGCATTTTTCATCAAATCTAAATTTTCAGATATTATACGATTCAATTGAAGTGAGATCATATATGAAGATGTTTGCGAAAAGAAACAACGTTTCTCTTGCAAAAAGGGAATAAATTTTCAAATCTAAAAATTAGGGGGCAAAAATTGAGATGGAGGCATTACATTTTAATTAATCTGAAAATAAAAGGAATCCTAACAGCAAGAATGATAATGAAGTGAGTTCTAGTTGGATATGTCTACCCCGTATTCTGACACATTTCTACCACCCCCACTCATACCTTTCCCGTACCCGTTTTTGTCGAGCAGGTAAAAGATGTCTGTTACGTCGAGTAGGTAATATTAAACTCACCAACACACACGACATAGATGATAATTAACGAATTAAGAGGGATTAGAGTTTATTAGTAAAAAAAATAACAAATAAAATAAATTGACAAAGTGATTAAGGTTTAGTTGCTGATTTAATAGTCACAAGTTCGAATCTTCTCCGAGTTCTTTCATAAAAAATTTTGTTAAAAAGAAAAAGAACAATTATCTCAACAGTTACCAAATAAAAAAGACGGAAAAATCGCTTTACAAAAGGTACCGAGACTTAGTTCTCTTAATTATATATATATAGATTTGCTATATGAGGAGCCACATACGAACCACACGGACATCGAATTTTTTTCCACAGCAATGCTCTTTGTGTCCATGTTCCATGTTTGCAAATCAATTCTATTTTTAAACAAAAACAAAAATTGGTCAAACCAGTCATATCCATATATTTTATAGGACTTGCATGTACAGAATAAATCTCTACCATTTAATATCACTCATTCTTATCTTATTTCTCAGTTTGCAAGCGGCGCAACGGTAAGAATTGGATAATGGATAAAGAAAGGAAACAAGGCTGGTGGCTTTATTGGCTGTGTAGATGGGCTTATATTGGGCCTGAGAGATGAATTTACTGATGGCTTTATTGGCTGTATAGCTGGGCTTATATTGGGCCTGGAAGATGAACCTTGGGGCGCCCATTTTGAATATTCTCCGTTATTATCTCTAAATTCAGGACCTTTTTTTTTTTTTTTTTAGCACCCCGGTGAGATGTGGACCGAAGAGAAGGACACTACAAAGAGTTAAGGCCACTTGGGCAAAATCTATTCTCGCGTTATAGATAGAGGACTGTGGCGGGGTTGGAAAAAATTGAAGGAATTTAAGAGGAAAATGAGCGAGAGTTTTTATTTTTTTTTCTTTTGGGGATAAAAACAGACTAAAATTTTAGTTGAACCGTCTATGATATTTGCATGCTCAGAATCGTTGCACTCTTCTTACTTTCGTGTAACGATTCAATTCTATTGATATAACTCTCTAGTTGCATCAATTCCTCTCTGGAAAAGAAATTTTGTAGATTGAATTGAATATTGTATGATCAAAATCTAGAATCACACTTTTTATCAATTCTTGAACACACAATGTAATTCTTGAATATAACAAATGAAATAATATAATTATTGGCGCAGTCTAAATTGAGGTAGGCAATTTGTCTTTGCCAAATGGCACCATTATGAGCATAATGATTCTTCAAGGGTCAAGCACATATGACATATGCTCTTCAAAAATATTGCTGCCATTTATTTTAATAGCTATATATAACGTGGAATAATGTTATTTGCTAGCAACAATTATTTACTATCAACAAATTAACTTTTTACTAAATACAGTAGAAGGAATATATTTATATAAAATAAATCTACATTTTTAATTATTTCTAGTTATCTGAGTGTAATATATTTTAGTTTTTCCTCTCCACTATATATATTAGTTTATTCTTGGTTCTAAGCTATTTGAAATAATTAAGTCAATGTGGTTTGAATTGTAGCATTGTGATTAGATTCTCACATTTCGGGTTAGAAGTCCTAGATTTAACCCACACATATCCTTCCCCTAATTTCACTCTTATACCCTATAATCCCCTTTATATATATATATAAAAGAAATAGTACCAAGCTAGAGGTTTTGAGTTCAAACCATACCTACACTTCCCCTAATTTCCCTCCCGCCCCCATATCTCCCCTTAGGGAGAGAAAAAAAAAAAGGAGAGAAATAATCCAGTCAGCCACTTTTAGGATTTTTGCCGAACCTGAAAAGGTGTTTAAAAAAAAAAGAGTAAATATTTAGATTTTACAAAAGATGCAATAATACCATAAACCCCGGGCCTGCTGTATGACAGCCAGAAATGGGACTTCACTATTCATGCCAAGTCTTTTGGGCTGCTCATCATGAACTTCTCCTGCAGGCCGAAGAGAAATTACTCTTAGAGAGAGAGAGAAAAAAAAAAACACTCCAAAATTTATTTCTTTTGCTTACTCGACGCTTTTAGAATGTGCATTAAGTGATTCCTATAGAAGAAATATAATTTACACTTTTTTTTTTGGGCAAGCATAATTTAATTTAGACATCATTATTATTGATGTTACTATAAAAACAGCAAGAATTGACAAAACTAAAATTTGCTCCTAACTCATCTAGTTTAGTTATAAGTATATCGGATTATGCAAAATTGTACTATCACCTTCTATTTTAAATTGAACAAGTATGTAAAGCTCTGATACCATTCTTGAGCTTGACGGACTCTAATATTAGACCAAGTATGTAAAGCTGGTTTCAAACTAGTATCTTACTTATATTAATGTCATACGCTACAATCACTTTTACCTTAAATTCACAATCAAAACTTTTTATTATATATCTCCACCTAGCACGAAGGGTAAATACTTAAAATGAATAATAATATGATTGACTTGGGAATCGAAATTGTTGCTTCTATATTCATGTTATGTTATCAAATCCTATATGATTTCTTTATTGTGGGAAAAACAAAAGTACATTGAAATTTTCCTTAATGAAGCAGGCGGAAGCGTAATAAAAGACTAACACGGGATTATAAATGAGATTCGCTCACGAATCAACCATTTAGGTGTGATTGGAAAATTCCAATACCTTTAATTTTATTCAAAATTTAACCAAATATAATAACGAACAATATGAGTTTAAATAGTAAAAACTAAAACCTAAAACTCATATAATGGGCTAAATTAAATAAAATAGATAAATGGGCCGAATTCTTCTAGAATCTTTATCTGCATCACTTAAACATTAGGGTCGATTAATCCAATAGGCTTTTCTAGTTTCAACAAGCATGGTAAAGTACTCAAAGTGGCTAACTGCTTCCCCCTCCCACTACCACCAAAAAAAAAAAGAAAGGAACAGTCTTATCTTAACATCTTCTTAATAAGCATGTGATGAACCCAGACATGAGTTCATTCACGTGCAACATAGGAGATATACTCTCTCTATATATCCTCTGTTGCTAAATCAAAATTGTACTTTCATGCAATTTTGATCTAGGGATGGAGGGTATCTTACAAAAACAGCCTTAGTCACATGAGGTACGGATGTGAACTCATGATATGGATTCATGCTCAGTGGATGTCCATAACAAGACACATATGTTTCTAAATCAAAATTTAACACTTTTAAACACAACTAGAGACAAACTAACAAAAGGGTGTCACCCTGAAAATTACCAAAATTTATTGCCCTAAAAGAAAAGTAAAAACTATACAAAATCTTGGTTCTTCTTTTCCTTTTCCTCCCATATATATCCATGAAAATATTTACATTTCACCACACCCAACAAAAAAAAAAAAAAAGAGAACTACAAATCAGTGGTAATCGGCAAATACTCGCCGTAAAAATCAGATATTCCTGAAGCCATCCATAGCCTCTCATTGAAAGCCTCCTGCAATTCCTCGGGAATAAACCGCGATCTACAGAGCGGACACGTTTTCTGGTCGTGGTCCATCCAACGGTCCAAACAATTCCGGTGGAATATATGCCTGCAATTCGTCAGCCGTCGGATCTCGTCCTCGCCGTCAAACTCGTACAAGCAAACGGCGCAGTTTTCCGGTGACTCAACTTCATTCAAATCGGAAAACTTCACTACCGGCAGAAGCTCCCGAATCAGCGCCGCCGAAACTGACTTGGGTTGCTCCGACCCGGAACCCGTCTGGTTCGTGTAAACCATTTCCGATTCCAGAAAATCCCCGAATCCTACTAGAGAAAAAACCGTAGAAATCGCTTTTCTGATGAAGCCCAGAACTGTAAGAAGATAAACTAACAGTCTCGGAAGAAAAAGGTCACTGTATCCCATTGGGAATCCCATGTTCAGCTGATTTCACAATTGAAGAAGCTGTTGAACAGAACTGTGTGTAAAAACAGAAATTAGTGCGTGTAACGTGTGAGAGACAAAGGAAGGAAATTTGAGATTTTAGGTGTGAGAAAACGGGGGAGAAAATGGGGGGACGAAGGTCGGGTTATATAGAGAGTCAAAATACTGTGTTACTGTGTGCCGTACGGTTTTGTGGGTGGCATTCATAAACACAAGTTGAAGATAATTATTAATGTTTTTTAATTATTAATGTTGTATTAATTATTAATGTTTTTTTTTGCTTGAATTAATAAAGCTTAGTTTATAATAATGTCTAAAAAGTAGGTAGTTTGTTGACCCGTTAGAGTTGGTTTGGACATGGACTCTACATAGATCAAATCGGAGGTCAAATCGGAGTGATGATAATTTTTTAAGGCGTTATGTATGTTAAAGGTGAAGTTATTGACTAATAGGTAGATTGTCGAGAGTTTATTCGAATATTCAAGTAATCTCCATCATTTTATATAAGGATAGCGTCGCTTTATAAATGTTCTCTACAAATGATATCTTGTTGGAGTTTTTCGAGCAAGCTTAATTAGCATTGACTATTAATTAGGAGGGAATATCAATAAATTGAGAGATACATTATTAGGTGTCAGCTATTGTGCAAGTCACAATATAATGAAATTGTGTTACATCTTGTTAAAGTGAGTTGTTTTCTGATAAACATGTGAAGGAAAAGCATGATAAAAGGTAAAATTGTGTAGAGGTAAAAGACTATGAAGTATGAATTTCTTTCCTAGCGTCGTATGAATAAACATAAGAGAGAAAGAGGAGCATAAAAATAATTGGAGAACAATTTAGAACACAAGAGGATCAATCATCATGAGCACCATGAAAAGAGAAAAAGGGACCGGAATAGCCATGTCCTATTTGCACATCAAGTGGGAGCTAGTGTTTTTAGGTCACCCAATTATCTCTAGAAACCTGCAAAATAAGCCAAAAAGTTGAAAAAAATAAGCAATTTCTTAAAAGAATAAGTTAGGCAACAAGAGCTAGTGGATGATCATAATATTTGGTGTACCGACCCACCATACTCTAGAATAAGTTAACCCGATAATTAGGTTGCTCGTCTAATTATACTTCCATAAAATTTGCTTGAATTAATTTGATCAATTCTAGTAGGGTACGCGCGTACTTGATAATAATGATAATAACAAACGGTCCAAACTCAATGCTTCTGATTGCCTTCTTGGTTCTTGTTCATCTCCGATCATATCTTCGTAGGAACTGTTATTATAGAAAGCACTTTCTTAATTACCTAGACTTAAGGTCCAAGCATGCTTACATGATAACAAGAAAAATACGATTTAAGCAAACCGAATTGTGATAGAATTGTTCAGAAGCAGCTTTTGGACTTTCTAAAATTAATCCAAAAGTCATGATTTCAAATGGGCTTTTAACACGCAGGGAAAAATATATACTAAAGACCAACCAAATATTTATGACTTGTTTCCGGCACTTTATAGTGTTACAAAAATATTAGAATCTTATCTATTGTATTATTCACACTAGAATCGAAAGGATGGCGGGTGTCGGCAATGGAGTGACTTATGAGCCCTGCCCCTCAACCTAAACAGTATGGGACATATGAACTGTGAAGTTGTGGCTGTTTATGTGCCAAAAGTTGTTTACCCCCATCCAGTCCACACCCTACCCACCCAACCCCCACATCCCCACGTTGAGGCCAATCTCAAATGTGTCCTAAGATGCCAAGACACTATTACCCCACACTTCTTGTCTACAAGAATAAGCCATCAAAATAGAGCCAATTTCTTGATCCAGAGAATGGCACCCCACCCCACTAATGCACCCCCAACCATTTGGCGAGGACCTCACTACCCTCCACTCTTCTTTCCTGCCATCCGTTGTCTCTTTCTTTGTCCTAGGGTTGTTATACCCATCCCCATGTACACATGTCAAAATGGTGGGGCTAAACTTGCCTTATGGGTCGTGCCACATCCGATTGGTTCTTACATATATAGATAGATAGATACGAGTGTCACTGGACTTGACTGATCAACAATCTTGCAACTGGCGTGCATGGGTCGGTGCTAAATGTCATTTTCGTTCTTTTTCTTTTTAAAGTTGAAGAGAAAATATATGATGATAATTATCAATCAAGAACAGTACCATGTGTTCGTTCCTTGGATTTGTAAGGCATCTGTGAAGACTTGACTCATTATTTGACACCCCATGTAGTTCCATCATCAATGTGTGATCTCAGGTTTAAAATAGCTGGACCATTTTTTGAAATAAACAACGTCAAGTATTGACAATTGAGATTACATTTTCTAACGACAATGTCTTTGAAAAATCTCATACGTCCACCTTCGTATTTCTTGGTTAGTGGACTAAAGGGTGCCCACTCATGGGTCGACTTTGAGGTGGTTCGTGTTGGTTAGAGTTAAGTGGTGGTCAAATTTCTTTAAGACTCTATCTGAGACTTTGATCTGTCAAATAATTATTGCAAGATATACATATTTTTGACATGATAGCAATTAGCAACTGAGCAAGAAAAAACCAATACTACCGATACTTGTAGTCAGAACATGTCTGCTACTAATTCAACTATGCATTAATTAACTAATTAGTGGCATTCTGGCAATTAAGATCAGGTAAAAAGCTAGCCTAGCCAGCTAACTCCAACGTCAATTCATTAATTTATTCCCAAAATGGCCACTAGCCGTATATATAAGCATCCCCCCGGCCATCTTCTGTATTTTTGGTTCTTTGTATATAGAATCGTCGTGAAATGATAAAGCATTAGACATGGCGCCAGACGCCGACGTGGCGTGCAAAGACGCAAACTACTTGGAAGAAACCACTAAGATTTCTTAGAAATCAATAATACTTAAAAAAATTCTCATAATCAAGTACATTTAGATAATTAGGCGACATTTAGATAATTAGGCTGTGGGGATTAGAATTAATATTTTCCGACCATTTTATGAATTAATAAAATAAATCAAAAAATTATTTCCAGAAAAATAATAAATAAATCACAAAATAGTTATTTTTTTCTGCAAAAGAGGGGGGAGGGGGGAGGGGGCTATGATAGTGCTTTGCTAACCAAAAAAAGTGATAGTTAGACTCAAAACCCGGAGATGACAAGAAAAAGGAAAACCTTTAGAAACTGTTTTCTCTCGCCCTACAACTAAGAAGGGGTACTGATATATTTTTCCCTTTTTTTTTCTTTTTTCCTTTTTTTTTATCTGTAAGAAGTGCTTTTTAACTAATACTTTTGGCGATTCTTAATATATAAAAGGCAACAGATAAAATATATATATATATATATATAAAAGGTGAAGTAACAGCAATTTCTTATTGCCCTTTTTGCTTTTGCCTTGAAAACTTCTTTTGTAAATCTCATGTATATGCTTATATACATACATATATATATATATATATATATATAACTAGAACTAACGCGGAAAGCCACATTTAAAAAGTACTCAAGTAGCTAGCAAACTTAAGTGTCTTTAAAGGTGACTCAATTAGTCTCATATTGCTTTTATTTTTTTTTTCAAAAAAAAATAATCAGGTATCAGAAATTGCCTGCCACAAGGTATATTTGAGCATCAAAATCTGTCTAAAGGTTAGCTAAGAATCAAATTCCACCCAACTTAGCATGTCAGGAGTTGTCTAATATTAATTAATCAAAATTAATGGGAGATAGTTAATTATTTAACTATTGTAATTATAGAACGATTCATCACAATCAACTTGCAGTACAAGGCAAAAACTTAAAAGCAAAAGGTATTCCTTGACTAGCTTAAATACAAAATAACCCAAAAGCTAATTAATTATTATTACTTATTAAAAATAATCAGTTTGCTTTCTTGATATTTAATTTAATTTCTTGAATTGCATGTGTCAATAAAATTCGAATAGAAAAGAAACCACTAATTACAAAAAGAAAACATGAGATTCCACTCCGAAAAGAGAAAACATTAAGCACAATATATATATATATATATATATATATGCACACACTTGAATTTTTGGTGACGGACCATCAAAATTTAACAACGGGATCGTTAACAAAAACCTCTAAAGACTGAGACATGACATTGACAAAAATTATCTTCTCAGCGTGATGTACAATGGATTTCAACCGTCTACCTAAGGTTGATGTTTACTTGTTTAGGCCTCCGAAATTTATTTTTTCTATTTACATATTTGCTCCTAATTAAGGCTCTTGTTGTTTTATATGGGTTTCTAGAAGATGTTCCAATCAATAAAATTCTATCGTCGTAATAATATCAATCCGGGTATGACACCTCTAGGTACAACGTCCCATTTGGGAGTGCACGTCACGTTGATTTTCAAATTCACGTAGTGTGCATTCATAGAGACGAGAGGTGCACTGCTTCAAAATTCTCATGTAACATGTATATTGGCAGTTTGGCATTCACATAGAAAAAGATCATATGAGAGAGAGAGAGAGAGAGAGAGAGAGAGAGAGATTGTGATGCAACTTAAGACAAAGATGATGATAAAAAGAAGAAAGAACAAAAACAAGGTCTGAGTAACACACATGTCCGCGGATAACAACGAATTACAGCTATATATATATATATATATGGAGAGAAACATGTAAAACTGAATTCAAATGTGTAATGTCTCTCTTTATTAAACATAGCCTGCAATTAAATGGTTGCACTATTTGTTTGCTTATGTAAAGTGCAGCTAATTAATCACAACTTTACTGTATAATCACGTTTTGTTTCCTAACAAAGCTATCAACTTGACAGTCGAATTTTTCGGTTTAAGGGTCTTCATATGCCCTAATAATTTTTTAATCATGACATGCTCTTTGCATTCAATTATTCATTGAGCCCGCGTGGAGTAGGTGTAATTCCACGACATAGTGACAATATCTGTTACTCCTTGACCGTACATTGTACTCATGATCACATGTATTTAATTACATAACGAGATGGGAAATAAAAAGATAATTAGGTATATAGTTGAAATCTTGCCTAGTATGCATGCCGTATACTTAATTCAATATAGAAATAGATTGTTAACGGAGGCCAAAGGGATAAACTACAAAGGCTTAATTCATTGAGCCTTGGAATGAGACGAGCCACGTGAGGGGTGGGTAATTTTTCGGCCGTGCTGCTGGGGCGGTCTTGCCCTTAGCCGAGCCACGACAATACTAGGTTTGGGCTTTTCAGTGACCATCTTTTATTAGTTTTTCAGTTTGTTAATAAGAAATGTAATGTTATTAATGTAAGGAAAAATTTATGGAGAAAATCACTGCTTATCTCTAGCTAGGTTTTCTTCCTCTCCTTCACCTTGCTGCCCTGTCCTCCCCCCCCCCCCGGTATCCAAAAAACATATTTGCTGCTGTTTTTTTTTCATTTGCATAAGATTTTGCGGCCTATTTTGCTAAAACTACGGTCACCACCGTTCTATTCGATTAGCTTTATTACCAAAATGTATCTATATAGTGCGAGTCTTCATTGCCTAATCTTGAATTGATTGAGTGCAAGACTGGCAAATCAAGAAACTTATATACCTAGAACTTCATTGCCTAATTCGTCTGTTTGATTACTAGACTAGACTAGACTAGACTAATTAAGCTCTGACTTTTCAACACGAACTCATGAGGCAGATAACAGAAACGTGTAACAATCTCGTGTTTTAATTAATTTAAATAAATTTTCGCCGTCAAATTTTTGTTATGTCTCAATAAATTCTAGTTTAAAAGGCCACTTAAGCCCCCCGCCGCCCCCCCCCCCCCGCGAAAACACAAGGCCAGCCCAAGTGACTTGACCCACTCCTCGATTTTGACACCAACACCTAGATCGATAGATATAGCAATACAATAAATTACATGTTATTCTATTATTATTATTATTATTATTATTATTATTATTATTATTATTATTATTATTATTATTATTATTATTATTATTATTGTATGTTGATAAGAGAACCAACCTTATAGATCGGCTGTATATTTTTACCGTACTAAAAAGAATTGAACTGATCCAGTTAGTGGAAACAAGCGATCCTTATCATACACGTAGGTGGTGACCAGATACACATGAATGCCACCTATAACTTAGACCAGACACGTAGAGTACATGCCCTGAAGTGCTCCACTTAGCCGTATCTTCTTACAAAAACCCCCACCATGTTGGTGAAAACAGGGATTTTTTTCACTTTTTACTTTTTGTTCTATCAACATTAAATTCTCGAACTACATGTCTTGTGATTAAAAAAGAAGGAAATCAAGAACAACAATCAAGAATCATTCAATTGTTGAAGACCGTTTAATTCTAGCATAATTCGCTATCAACAATTTGGCGCTAGAAGGAGGGCCGGTTAACAGCCGCAACGTTACCATGAGCAACAATCAATCAATTGCAGCCAAGTCTCTTTCTCGAACAATGAGGGATGAAGATCCCCTTCCCGCCGATCAGCTGGCTGCCATTCCCAGTCCAAATTCGGCACCACTGATATCTGAACTTGTGGTTGATGAGATCCTTCAAACCATGCAACGCATGCAACAATAGCTAGACCAAATACAACGGTATCAAACCCAAAAGCCCAGAATAGCAGACCCAGAAGAGGTGCAATCTGGGCAACGGGGGCATAAAGAAGATGCTAGAAAAGGTGTCAAGGCGGGCACCCCGAAACTTGATCATAGCCATGTCGATGAAAGTCTGCAGTCCCCCAAAGTAGGCCGAACTGCGCTCCGCAGCAGAAACGCTGGTGGACGTTTAAAGTACCAAAGGATGGAGGCTTCAAGATCGGCCACAAAACCACCTCCTTTCGACCTAGAAGAGAAGGCAAACTGTTTAGTAAACGAGAGATTTCAAACCTCCCAATACGAAGATCTCGGTTTAATGCCCCCACCTAAGTGCGCAAAAACCGAGCTATTAGAGATGAGACACCGGCTCGCCGAGCTAGTAAGGAAGTACACCGAGTCACCCCAAGGCGGATACTCTGAGCGCAGACCTTCCTCCTTTGGTGTGGACATTCTGCAAACTCCACTATCAAAGCTGAAGTTGCCCTGCATGCCACCATACACCGGAGAGACTGACCCTAACTCCCATTTAGACAAATTTATGTCTTGGATGGAACTGCAAGAAGCCGGAGAGGCAGTTATGTGCAGGGCCTTCCCTACCACCCTAGGGGATATCCCTGCTAAGTGGTTGAGAGAACTCCCTCAAAACTCAATCTAGAGTTGGGAAGAGCTGTCCTCGCAATTTTTGTCACAATTCATTGGGGCGAAAATCAGAACGGCACCGAAAGAAAAACTGGTGACAGTGAAACAAGGAGCCACCGAAAATTTAAAGTCCTACCTGGACCGCTTTAACAAACAAGTGTTGGAAATAGAGAAAGTAACGGATGACACTCTGTTGATGGCCGTTCTATCAAGATTGCAACACGAAAGGCGTTTCTGGTGGTCAATCCATGAGGTCGGGCCCAAAAGCTACAAGGAGTTCCTAAAAAGGACAAAAAGATATATTAGCGCTGAAGACGCTACTGGCAGAAAGATGTATTAGTGCTGAAGACGCTACTGGCCGAAAGATATATTAGTGCTGAAGACGCTATTGGCCGACCTGCTAATATGAAGATGATCCCTGACACAAGTGTAGGAAAAGTGGGCAGTACTTCGTCGGACACTTTAAAATCCTTCGTTGATTTCGGAAAGAGGAAGAAGCCTAGGTACTTAGAACGGGAAAAACAAACAACCCAAGGATGACAAGCTTGCACCACTGTGACTGCCTCACCAGAAGAGATCTTCACACAAATTTCTTGGGAAAACATCTTGCCCAAACCAAGACCTATGTGGATTCAACCCTCTCAGTTAGACCAGGGCAAATATTGCCGGTATCACCGGTCTGTCAGCCATAAGACCGATGATTGCCACGATCTCAAATGAGAGTTGGAACGTCTCGTTGAGAAAAGCTATCTGAAAAAGTTCGTGGCACCTCCTAATCGTGGTAATAAAGAAACGCCACCCGTAATTCCGAAACCGACTCCGATGGCGAACCAAAGTCAAGGAGGGGCAGAGATTCATACGCTGATTAATACCAACTCAAAATGCCTTATAATCACGAAGGCGGCGACGCCAACTCGTGAGGCAAGCAAGAAACAGCTATCAAGCTTGTGACGTCCCAGAAAAATTGACCTACCAGAAATATCTGTTTCGTTCTGAGAAGAGGATGCAAAGGGTGTGTTGCAACCTCACGATGATCCCCTAGTTATATCGTTGAATGTTGAAGGTTTTGAAGTTCATCGAGTGTTGGTTGAAATGGGAAGTTTCGCCAATGTACTGTACCTTGATGTTTTCTCGCTCATGGGAGGTCGGTTAAGTCAACTCTCGCCGGCAACCAACAATATCCAAGGATTTACAGGAGATTCCATCTACCCATTGGGACAGATTTCGTTGATTGTTGAGATGGGAGTCTTCCCAAGGATAAGGCGTTTTCAAACTGACTTTATGGTGGTGAACGTCCCGTCCAATTACAATGCAATACTGAGAAGGCCTGTCCTTCAGGAAACAAAGGCCACAGTCTCAATTTATCACCTCTGCCTTAAGTTCCCAACACCATTCGTGCCTGCCTCGATCAATAGAGACCAACAGATTGCTAGGGAATGTGATCATAGGATCCGACTTATGCATGTCAACACATTAACTCCTTACGAGGATAAGCATGAACAACCAACAGACGTAGACACTCGAATCGGCAGCAAGAGAAAATCCCCAAGCACTGAAGGAGATTTGGAGACATCAGCATATCAGACGATCGACCTGAAATGGAGATCCGAATAGGCCGTGAATTAGAAGAACCAATGAAAGGGAAATTGATAAACTTCTTGAGGGACAATTTCGATGTATTTGCCTGGACCCCTTCAGATATGGGAGGCATCGACTCAACCGCCTTATGCCATCACCTCAACGTTAACCCTTGTGCTAAGCATGTTGTACAAAAACGCTAGAGGATGGGACCCGAAAGGTCTGAGGCTTTAGCAAGGGATGTCGCTAAGCTGTTAAGCAACGGATTCATAAGGGAGGCATTGTACCCCCAGTGGGTCTCAAACCCAGTTGTGGTCCTTAAAACAAACGGGTCATGGAGACTTTACATTGACTTCATCGACCTTAATAAGGCATGCCCCAAGGATAGTTTCCCTTTCCCCCACATCGATCAGATGGTAGATGCCACAGCTGGATATGAACTAATGATGTTCATGGACGCATATTCCAGGTGTAATCAAATACCCATGACTTCCGAGGATAAAGAACTGACCTCTTTTTTCACAGATAGGGGATTATACTGTTACAAAATGATGCCGTTCAGGTAGAAAAATGCTGGTGCCACATATCAACGTCTGGTTAACATGATGTTCCATAACTTAATTGGGAAGACAATGGAAGTTTACGTGGATGATATGCTAGTGAAAAGCAAGAGGGCCTCAGACCAGCTCGCCCATTTAGAAGAAACGTTCAATGTGCTTAAAGCTTACAAGATGAAATTGAACCCAAAGAAATGCTCCTTTGGTATTTCCTCTAGTAAATTTTTGGGGTATGTGGTAAGCCAACGAGGAATCGAGACCAACCCCGATAAAATACAAGCTCTCATACAGATGAAATCCCCAACTACTGTAAAGGAGGTCCAAAGTCTGACTGACAAGTTGGCTGCACTAAGCAGATTTGTTTCATGGGCTATCGACAAATGCCGAACCTTTTTTGAAGTCATCAAAAAGCCACAAGTTTGAGTGGACGTCTGAGTGTGAGGATGCGTTCCAGAAAATAAAGAAACACATGGCCTCCCCACCTCTGCTATCAAAACCAGCCCATGGAGAGACTTTGTACTTGTACTTAGCGGTCTCTTCAATGGCAATAAGCGCCGTCCTCATCAGATCAGAGTCCCGCGTACAATACTTTATTTACTATGTGAGTCAAGCTCTCCACAACGCCGAACTCCAATACTCACCAATGGAAAAGTTGGCCTTTTCACTGATTATGGCTTCCAAAAAGCTCAGGCCTTATTTCTTGGAACACCCAGTGAAAGTATTAACTAGCTACCCACTGAAGCAAATACTCCATCGACCAGAGCTATCCGATAGGCTGATGAAGTGGACAGTCGAATTGGGACAGTACGACCTACAGTATTGCCCTTGCCAAGCTATCAAGGGACAAGCTCTAGCTGACTTTGTGGCCGAATTCACACCACCCATACAAGAGGAGTGTACGGATGACCGTCCTTGGAAATTGTAAGTAGAAAGCTCGTCAATAGAAAATCGGGCCGGGGCTGGAATCATTCTCATCAGTCCTAACCTTCAATATTACTGCCAAGCCCTGCAGTTCGACTTTCATACCACTAACAATGAGGCTAAATACGAGGCATTGATTGTGGGATTAAAAATGGCCCGGGCCATGGGAGTCAGGTTTGTAGAAGCAATGAGTGACTCCCAATTTGTGGTAAATCAAGTACGAGGGATCTTTGAGGTCAAGGAAGATTCACTGATACCATACCATAAGCTGGCCCTTGCTGAGCTGGAAAAGTTTGACCAGGCTTTGGTGACTAGGATATCGCGCAGTGAAAACTCCCAAGCAGACGCCTTGGCTAGGCTGGCAACCAGCGAAGGAGCAGACACACTGAAATGTGTGCCTATAGCTTGGTTGAGCCCACTGTCATCTCAGAACGGATTGATCAGTCACATGTTACCGCCCTCAAGTAACTGGATGACCCCTATAATCCAGTACTTCGAGGGAGGCACCCTAGCTGCGGAGCATATCGAGGCCCGTAAAACAAGAATAAGGTCAGCTCGTTTCACTATGGTACAAGGACAATTTTAGAAGCGAGGTTTTTCGACTCCACTACTGAAGTGCTTAACCCAGAAGCACAGTGTGCATTGGAAGAAGTACACCAAAGGGCATGTGGAAACTATGTCGGAGGACAAGCTCTCGCTTTTAAACTGATCAGGCAGGGATATTAATGGCCTACCTTGAAAAAAGATGCGATCAAATTTGCCAAAATTTGTGACAGATGTCAAAGTTGTGCACCCCTCCTGAGAAACTCACCTGCAGACCTGACGTTGGTGATGAGCCCGTGTCCCTTCACCAAATGGGAGATAGATCTACTCGGCCCACTCCTAACGGCAAAGGGTGGAGTTCGGTTTGCTATTGTTGCCATTGATTATTTTACGAAGTGGGCGGAAGCCGAACCCCTGGCCAAAGTCACAAAGCAAAAGACAACCGACTTTGTGTGGAAGTCTCTTATATGCCGCTTTGGAATACCGCATTCGACAGTCATTGATAATGGAAGACAATTTGACAATGAACACTTCTGAAACTTCTGTAAAGAACATAAAATCTGAAAGCACTTTTCCATACCTAACTACCCTCAATCCAATGGGCAAGTAGAAGTGGTAAATAAGGTCATCAAGCACACCCTCAAGACAAGGCTAGATGGGTTAAAAGGTCATTGGGTGGAAGAGTCACCAGCCGTACTATGGTTGTACCGGACTACATCCAGGTCTTCCACAGGGGAAACCCCATTTAGCCTCACCTTCGGGACGGAAGCTGTGATCCTAGTTGAAATGGAACTCCCCACCTTCAGAGTTAAACACTACGACCAAGAGATCAATCCTACACTTCTTACCACCAATCTTGACCTTTTAGAGGAAAAGAGAGAGCTTGCCGCCATAAGAAATACCACCTAGAAACAGAGAAGTGCCTGATACTATAACCGCAACGTGAAAATTTGAGCGTTTAATATCGGGGATTGAGTCCTAAGGAGGGTATTCCAGAACACTAAGGATATGGTCGCGCGGACATTAGCCCCGACCTGGGAAGGATCTTATGTGATTTCAAGCGTGTTGGCAAATGCGGCTTATAAGCTCGAGGCCCTTGATGGCAGTCCTTTACCGCACCCGTAGAATGCCAAGCACCTCAAAAAGTGTTTCAGCTGATCAAGAGAGAAGAGCCCTTCTTGTTTCAAAACCTTAGGAGGTCATTTTTTGTTTCATTGTAAATTTCCCTTGAGGTCGGCTAAGTGATATGCCTATAAGCCGAGCTCTCATACTTTTGTAACAACATAAAAAGGCAATAAAACAAGAATAACTCTTCGCAAACAAAGCGTTGGTCCTATTTAATCGATCGGGCTCAAAGGCTTACAAGTAAAGTGAATTGATGGCTGACACGAAAACACGAAACTAAGCACCAAGATGACTACAATCAATACCTCAATTCACACAAATAAAGCAACACGATGCTTAAATCATTTCATTAAACAAACAACGCATGGAGGTCTGGTGCTTACAAAACACTGTTAACCAGCATAACAGAAAAAAATTTAACTGCCTAACGTAAGGTCGAAGTCAGATCTCCCGATTCTCCACTGGAGGAGCTCCGCTCTCCTCAGCTGGGCATTCCTCTTCTTCGGCAGGAGCATCAAATAGCCCTTGTTTCTTCTTGTACGTCTCAAGCTCCTTGCGCAAGAACTCCACAGGGTTGCCCGGTTTTTTAGCAACAAGACTTCTGACGATTTCGTCATGTGCGACCACGTATGCGAGGTTGAGGTCGATGTTATATTCATCGGAAGCCTTGTACTCCTCAATAGCGGAGACCTTGGTGGCGAGCCTGACCTCTTCAACCTTTTTCCCCAGCTCAGCAGCACGGCACTTCTCCATACCCTCCCAAGCTGAACTCTCAATCATCGCGAGTTTTTCCATCTCAAGAGACTTAGCCATTAGTCTCTTTACCTTGCTCTCTATTTTTTGCCGCTTAGCAGCCGTAGCCCTCAAATTGGAATCAGAATGGGCAAGCTTCTCCTTCAAGTTGTCCACTTCTTCCTCCCTATCCCTGGCCATCACAAGGGCCTTTGTTGGTAGTTCAGGGCCCGGGCGATATACACTATCGAGGAAGCCACAATATCTTCCATGGTCATATTATTGGACATGGATTCCTCCTGTACATTCCAAACCCGAGTTGGTGCCTCCATTGCCCATTGAACATAGGGGAGGTTCTTTGTGGTTGAAGGTGTGTGGGAAGAGGTCTTGTAGTACTCCAGGTAGCATTCTAGGAACTGCTCCTTCATTTTCTCCGCAACCTATGACCTCATACGATGAATCCCCACCCAGTTCGACTCGAAAGGCGGAGGAGTTGCGGCACCGGATTGATTTTCGGGATGAGTAGGAGAGAGCTCTTGGCTTGCCTTGGGAAGATCGGTGGCTCCAAACAGACAGAACTAAAAGAATGATCAGGGTTAGGTAGCACAAAATACTGGTATGGTTGACTCCTAAAACCAGCCTTCTAAAAGTCAGCAAGGAAAACACAGAAAAAAACCGATTCACTGAGTAAAAAAGTAGAATAAACTGCAAAAATGGGAAAAATGGAAGAAGTTGATTTTAGGAACAGTAATTTATTTTTAAGGTTAAAATTGAATTTAATTGAAACCATTCAGTTTGACCTTTTGATCCTTGATATATTGCTTTTTATGAGTCGGTAATAACAAATGGTCCAACTTTCAAGACATACTTAAATATAGATCGGAAAAGAAGCTAGAACATTTGGTCCACATTTCATCAAGACATATTCAAACGTACGTTTCTGCATTACGCTTCATCTTTACCATTGAAACAAACAAGTACAGAATATACATGATGTTGATAATGTTTTTTTGAAAGGGAATTTCATTTCATCCATGCAACTTTAACGGATACTCTCTCACCCAATTTGAGATGAAGAGAGGCATAGAAATCGTCCACAATGAATTAATAGCGAAAGTGACAGCGTGGGGCAGCGAGATATATATTACTTTATATATATTAATACACAGCCGGTGAACTAATTGATGAACCAATATGGAAGTTTATCATTACTCTATACAGATATATATTGAGATATGATTCAAGACTACTAAAATCCCTATAAGGAAACAAGAATTACAATTGCTCTTCCCATATGGAAAGCCAAATTAACCTCAGCTAAGGGTCTAACTTATTCTAAAATAAGTAAAACTTCTTTGCTCCCAGATTATAGTTCTGAATTTCCCTCAGCTGTAGTCATAACTAATCTGATACTGGGTTGATTCAAAGGAGTTGAAGAATGCTCCTCCTCCTATAACTCCTTCTTCTTCATGAAATCCATTGATCTACAATAAGCAGTAGGACGTTATAGAAGAAGTCTAAGTGAAACATGTGTATACTGTTTTATATATGCCGTGTTATTACTAAATAATTCTAATATAGCATATTGAGATTAAACTATACCAAAGTTATGGAATAGAATAATACCCAGAGGTCATCTTCCTCTTCAAATCTATTAAACGTTGATGCCATGGGAATCTCTGAAGTTTCGTCGTTGCGTGCAAACCTTCCACGTATCCTGGGCCGACTGTCGGCTAGCGTTTTCCGGCAGGCATACTTGTATGGGAAACAACAAAAATACCAACCATATTGTCAGCTTAATCATGCTAATATAGAGTACTCTTGTAACTAACTACTAGATGTATAAACATCATCTTCGTCTCTGTAGATCATAAAATAGTTCGACATGACATTAGGCTCTGCATATAAAGGTCGATCCAAAATAAATTCTTTAGTTTTCATCCACTGGATTGATGAATTTGGTTACCAATTTTATCGTAAAAGTTTTTGATAGTTACTTAAACTTTATCAATTTGGCCTCAAGTTGATTGCCCTTTCCAAAGGCATGTTACTTTTCTGAAATTGAAAAAAAAAGCCAAAAAAAAAAAAAAAGGAACAGTGTTGGGTAGTTTATTATTTGCTAGCTACCTAGGTAGGTTGTCGTGCAGACTGATCTTGCATTACTCGAAGTGACAAACATGAATAGAGTGACAAACTTGAACTGTGAATGTTAAAGATTACTGCTCCCTTTGTCTCATTTATGTTTATCCCATTTACATGGTCCTGTTTTAACCGTTTAGTGTTATCTTTTACATTCATTTACCATTATGCTCATGTTTAATCTTGAAAGTGTAACCTCAAGATTCCGCACTTAGTTTGAGGCTTACATGTCTGTAAAGAAAATTAACTTTTTTAGAATATGTCAAACATTATTTAACACTCGTAATTAAATAAGCGTATTCTAGATTCTTTGTAAATTTTCTTTTTCAATACTCTTCTGACTGAGTAAATGAGACGGAGGAAGTAGTACATAGAATTCATGAATGCACTAGAAATGCACGTTTATGTGTGAAAAATGAATCTGATATGCACGTAAAAAAAATGGGGCCATGGCCGAAAATAGTTTCGATGTACCTTGATAGTCTTGTTGAAGTTTCTTTGGGTCCTCTTTGCTCTGTACCTGTGAATTCTCTCTTTCCTCTCTTCTGCACTGTAACGCCCCACTTTAAAGTTTGCCTCCTCCAGAAATGACTTCTCTGTACACAATGGACTTGAGGACAAGGCATTTCCTGTTTGCAAGTTTGTTCTCATTTTCTGAGAGTGAAATTTCACCATTAGATGCCAAAATGGCCTAAAAGTAAAGAAAACTAACCAGCATAATCAATTTTCGTTTAAGATATTACACGGTTTACAAACTTTCAGATAAGATAATTCGTAACAGAAGAATACGAGAAAAAAATCTATGAATATATACAGTGTTAGGTGTATATTTTATTGTGCACACGAGCTGTAAAAATTATCCCATGTAAAAAGTTAACTGGTAACTTTGTGACAATATAGATATATATATATATATATATAGATATTTATATATTCCCTCTTTTTGACCTCTTAAAAAGTTCGACCCAAGATGATTCAGTGTATAATAATAATAGTGGTACATATATATAAAACTCGTGAATTCTTTAGTCAAGCTTTCGATAAAAAAATAAATTCAGCTTAAGCGCGAAGAATAATGATTTGCTGATGAAATTCTTCGCCTCCGAGATAGCTAACTAATCAGCAGAAGAAGAAAGAGGAGAAAAATTTACTGACTTGCAAATCTCCAGTGCTGCAAACCCTTCTCATTTTACCAGAACAGAAACTGCTATCTGGTGAGTTCAGGATTTGTTGCTGAAAATATTCAGATTCCAAAACAGAGTCAAACTCAGGCTGAAAAAAACTCTTTGATTTTCCATCAAAGGAATTGCTGCTTAGACTCCTCTGCATGAACTTCATTGCAATCTCAGAAGCCCCATCAAAACTTTGAGGCATGAATGAATTATTATTATAGCAAGAAAAACTATCGTAACGGAATTGAAATTCCTCTGATTTCACCTCTGTAAAAGGGTATTTCACATTTTCGAAATGGGATATCAACAGATTTTCAAGCTGGGAACTGGGTGGAGAAGAAGAGAGTGAGAAAAGGGCAGATGAATTTTTTTCTAAAGAATTGGTTTCATCAAGTGGGGTTCTTTCTTGGACTAAATTTAAGCTGTTATTGCTGTTTTCTTGAATTTCTTGGAAAATATCAATGGAGGAATCAGAAAACGGAAAGAATGGATCAGAGAAGAAATTGTCAAATACAAAGAGATCAGAAGACATTGGAAAAATCCCTTCGAAAATGATAATCTCTCTTTTACACTGTATGTACTCTGTGAAATATACTGATACTGTCAAAAGGGCCTAAAATTTGGTAAGAAAGAACAAGAAAATGAAGAGAGTTGGGAGAGGACTAGTTTTCTTTCTACAATAATCTTTTTTTTCATGCTCAAACATGATGACAAGAACTCTCTCTCTCTCTAGAGAAACAGAAATATGTATTATTACATAGTAAAGAGACTCCCTTGGATGTTCTCTTTCAGATGGTGACTGAGTTTATATAGGAAGCATCAGTCTTGGAAGCTCAAAAGAACAGCACAAGTTGAACTACCGTTTTGGAGAAAATTTAACTTTTGGTCCCCGAGTTACAGTTCGTGTAGCAAGTTAGCTCTTAACCTCTAAACCGAGACATTCTTGTCATCTTAATTTCTTTCTGCTTAGTTGCGTTCAAGGATAAAGTAGTATCTCTATGCCAATTTACTTGATGCGTGCTTTTGATGGGCAGGGATCAATTACTATGATGCAAGAAATAAAACATTAGAAGGACAATAGGCATAATTAACAGATGAGAATAGAAGTAACGATGTGACAATCAATTACATATATCTAATCATTTTCTTACTTGATATCTATAAGCCGTGTTCTTAGTACTCAAAACTTATCCTTCAGCCAGTTACGAAAAGTTTGCAAGTGCTTTTACTCATACAGGTAGAAGTCTCATTAGTTAGAGAGACATTTTAGGATGCTTGATTAACAATATTCTGCTTGTTGAGGACATTACGGGCTTATCCAATTTGCCTGTAATGTTATGGGATTTTTGTTGGCATTGTTGAGATATTTCTTAAACGTATTTTATATACTTGTTATTTTTATTTTCTTTTCAAAACACTGATTATAGTAATATAACATATATTTGCTATCTGATGAGCCACAAACAAACCACACAGACATCGAATTTTTTTCCACCGCAATGCTCTGTGTCTAGATTTGCAAATCAATTCTATTTTTAAATAAAAATAAAAATTAGTCAAACCAATCATATTCACATATTTCATAAGACATGCATGTACGAAACAAATATCTACCATTCAAAATCACTCATTCTTATCTTATTTCTCATTAATAAAATGAAATTGCAAGCCGCACAACTGTAAGAATCGGACAATAAATAAAGAAAACAAGGCTGATGGCTTTATTGGCTGTATAGCTGGGCTTATATTGGGCCTAGAATATGAATTTAAGGCCTTGGGATGCCCATTTTGAATATTCTCCGTTGTCTCTAGATTCAGGACCTTTTTTTTTGGCACCCCGGTGAGATGTGGACCGAAGAGAAGGACACTTCAGTCTACAAGGACTTAAGGCCACCTGGGCAAAATCTACTCTCGCATTATAGATGAAGGAATGTGGCGGGGTTGGAAAAAATTGAAGGAATTTACGAGTAAAACGACTGGGAGTTTTTAATTCTTTTGGGTAATTTATATTTGACGTCCTCAACCTTTCTGCAATGTATAGATCACGTCTTCAACTTTTATTTCTCTTTGTGGGGGTCCTCAACCTTTAAACAAATCCCCATTTATGTCACTATTAACGGATTCCATTTAATTTCATCGTTAACCATCCAATTTTTAAAAAAATGAAAAATGGGAGAGAGAGACTCCCTTTTTTTTGGCTAGTGGAAATGATAGCCTTTTGCTGCCATTTCTAGCTACCTTTTGAGAGAAGTGACTCTCCCCTTGTGCTGCTTGTGCCATTCTGACAGCTAAAATAGGGGGAGTCTTCCTCCCCTGTGTCATTGGAAATAGCAACACAATCTTCCCTCCTCAAAAGGCTTGGCTGCATAAAAAACAAATTAAAAAATAAATAAAGAAAAAGAAGGCATCTTTGCGTTGATGTTGTTCGAAGGCCTTACTTATTCTCATGGCCTGGCCTGGTCAACACCTAGCCAGACCCCCTATTTTTGTCCGAACGAATTATAGATAAATAATGATTTATTTGATTTGAAAACAAAAATGCTTGTTATTTATTATATTCAAATAAATTTAAGATATTCAAGCACCAACAAAAAGACGAAAGACTTTTTACATTTCATAACTAAAAATGAAACTATCGATTTTTCCACAATGCATTTTTCTGTTATGATTTTTGTGTTGTTTGTGATCCGTAGCTATCAAAACTTCTTCAGCAAAAGATAAAACTTTAGTTTTTAATTTAAATAACTAAAGTTTTATTTTTTTAGAATCTCATTAAACAGGAACCCCCAAGCAAAATCAAATTTTGATGATTCGATCCAATCTTGATCTTGCCCAATTACCCTGTTTGAGAAAAGATCTATTTGTATACAATAATCACATTGTAGCGGGTATAGTTTATTGGTAAAAGATTTCTGACAGCCAAAAGTGGAGTCCTCCTCCCCCTATTTTTCTTTTTGGAAAAAATAAAAAATTGAGTGGTTAACAGTGAAATTGGAGGGTATTTGTTATTAGGGACGTAATTTGAGATTTGTTTATAGGTTGAGGACCCCCACAAGGAGAAATAAATGTTGGAAATGTGATCTATTAACTACAAAAAAGTTGGGGACGTTTGGCGTAAATTATCCTTCTTTTTTCTTTTGGGAATAAAAATGAGTCAGAGTTTTAGTTGAACCGTTTATGATGAACCGTTTATGATGTTTGAACGCTCAGAATCATCGCACTTTTCTTACTTTTGTGTAACGATTCAATCCTACTGACATAACTCTCTAGTTGCATCAGTTCCTCTCTGGAAAAGAAATTTTAATATTTCATGATCAAAATCTAGAATCACATCTCTTGACATGCTCAATTAGTGAACACACAATGTAATTCCAGTGTTCTAAAAAGCGCTAGGCAGCACTTAGGCTCGAAGAGCTGCTTCCATGCCTCACTTATAGGGTAAGTGGTGAAAAAACGGTCAACGATTTTCATTGACCTCCTAGGCGTGCCTAGGCGGTCAACTGTTGACCGCTATTTTTTTCAATATTGAACTTTTTGGAGATTTATTAGCTAATGGTTTAAGACTCTAAGTAATAAAATTGAGGCATTTTTTGTTTTGGGCCATTGGGGCATTTTCTTGTTTTGGGCCAT
>CAVNYN010207448.1:0-15582 GCA_963692815.1 Nyctanthes arbor-tristis | reverse complement strand
TCTACCCCCTCCTACATGGTCATGTAGGAGGGGGTAGACTTTAATCTACCCACATAGGGGTAGGTGATCAAAACTAGTATAATAGCAGCCGTTAATATGATTTGAAGATGGTTTCGTGACGTGTGGTGATATATTATGTTACGTCACTGCTAGTGTCTCTAGCCACGAAATGTCTAGATGTGAACGTTACCAAGAGACTTATAGCCTCCATCTCACAAAAATGTCAAAATTGTTTGATTGGCTTGGTACTTTCTCAAATTAATATGAAATTTTACTATTTCACATAAAATCTAATTTTATTACTTTTCCTGCAAATATTTCAACAAGATCAAATATTCCTCTTATTATTGATTGAGTAAAACATCTTCATTCGTGGAAATTGACCTCTGATTTTCAGCTCCTAATTCAAATGGATAGATGGAAATATAACGCCATTTCAATGTCTTCTAACGAGACATTGAATAACTCTTTTATATGAAAGATTGGACAAAATTGGTGTTAAAATTAAGTTTTTTATGTTCAAGAAAACGGTTAAGCTCTCTAAACACGTTGTAATGATATGAAAATGTGATTTTTCGCTTCTTGCAAACGGATTCAACAAATGACATTATATAAATTAAAAATCAACAAAAATGGTCATGATAGTAGTGTGGTGAATGTCAACCGTAAGATTGAAATGTCGTTAGGAGAGAAAGGAAGATGTTTGAAATGGAAGAAGAAGAAGAAAGAAGAATAACTTTGAGAACAGACGTTTTAATACCTTTTATTTAGTCTATATACTATATACTGTCTTGATCACATTTCTGTCCAATCTAACAATATCCACTGCTGAATTATGTTATGTGTTCCAATAGTTGACGTAAACGTAGATATTTCAAGACCAACCACTACCATGCACTAATATGTGGAGTAATTTTTTTTGCATGTAATACAACTACTGAGTTTTTGCCATGGCTTTTTAGGCTTATCTCATCTTTTGCCCCATTTTTTAAGGGAGTCACTCTTCCCGGAATTTTTGGCTCCTGACGGTAATAGGTTTCTCATTTTGACACCCGCTCAAATTACATCGGGTTTGAAAACTTAGAAAAAAAAAAAAACATTTTTAAGTATCAGTTCGATAACATCTTACGACGTCATTTGTTGGGGTCATTTTTTAAATAAATCAATTAAAAAAAAATTAAACCCTTATTAGAGTGAGTATCATTTATTGGGTACTTTCTACAACTACGAATCTTCATAAAATAACTAACCTTCAACATGTGTTTAACGTGACAATAAGACACATGAATATGGCAAGATATAAAGCATTCAAAGTTTCTAATCACATGTGATATATAATCTACTAAGAACTCTTTAGTGTCAGTAATGCCACTTAAAAAAAGAAAATCGCATGCTATATTTTAAGTACAATTTAGGATCATAGGTGTGGGTATATAATAATGACTTAAGTTCAGATTAAATGACTCGATAAATGGGCATCTTCACTATTAAAATATGCCCCTTAGTCAATACCTTGTGCTAATTGAATATTTGCATTCATCAAGACATTTAATTCATTATTACTAAAAATAAAATAAAGATGAAGACATATTTCACCTAAAATCTTTAAGTACTTTTTAAAAAATTTAAGTTGTCATCCACAATATCCAAAGGCAACCATAACCTGATATATCCAGTTATCCACAGGGGAAGCTACAAAGTTGGACACCTGCTGACTCTTTAGTCTTTTCTGCACCCTCCTCCCTCAAAACTAATATAGTCTCATTTTAGTATTAACTGATTTGTGTTATAATGTGTTAACCGCTAAAGTAGATACCGGTATTATGGGTCCGACAACAAACACCTACTAATAAGGAGGACAGTTATTTAATTTTTACTATTAATCTATTTAGAGGCGAGACATTTTCCTGTTTTGCTTGAAATTTGACCTATAATTAATATTAATAGCACATTGCACTTATATGTTTATGAAATTAAGAGCAATATATAACCAAGTCATGATGAGGCTGACCACCACCACTAGTAGCAGCACTACAACCACCATATAAAAGTCCATAATTTAAGCATTGGACATTAATTAATATCAAATTTTCTTTAACTTTTTGCCTAATTTCAAATCCTCCAATATTTTGTTCTATACATATGTGACACAGCTGTCCCAGCAGCTTCCACTTCTTTTTCTATCAAATGAATGAGGAGCCAACTCCTTTGTCCATTCATTAGTCAAAACTCTTTGGTTATTGCTTTATAAATGTAGATATGGTTAAGAGAGGTTTGAGGTTGTGTGTAGACACCCCCAAATTGGTTGTGATGAATATATCGGGGAGAATTAATATTGTAATTATCGATTATCATGTACTAGTCTATATTAACATCCTTTAATGATGAAGATACATATCGGTAACTGGCATGCCAAGTCATCGTCTCATCTAGGGACTAGGTGACGATGCATTCTACCATCCCATTATAAGGTGTAGGCATGTTTGAGATACAATCTGTTTTTACATGCTTCTTGCAAAAATAATTTGTGAAGTAACTTTTTGTTAAAGATCTTCTGAGTAGAGAATATTTTCATAAAATTGCTTAAAATATGTTTGAAAACATCTTTGCAATTTCGAAGCTACTTTTAAGCTTTTCAAAAGGTATTTCAAATATGAAAAATACAATATAAAACCTTTTCCCAAGAATGAGTTCACCTATCGATCATCTTAGGTTTATTATCGCATAATTAATATCAAGCATCAAACATAGTCATATACAATGTCTCCCAATATAATGGGCAAAAAGGGAGCATCATCAGCATAGCCCTTAGTGGGATTGAGGAGTGTAATTATAACTTAAAAAAGAGAGTGGACTCTAAAGTTCAAAAATTCTTGGACCCTTATAATTTCTTCCACACCTTTTAGAAGAATGAAGTCAAATGATAATTTTGAAATGTCTTGAAAAGGAAGAAGAAATTGAAACTTGCCAACAAGTCAGAAGCATAATTTCAACAACTTCATGATTACAAGTAGAGAAAGAAGCACATAAACAAGTGGGAATTAATGCTCCACTAGCCAAGCTATAGCAATAACTTGTTTTGTCTCAAACCAGAGGGATTTGTTGAAAATCTTTATAATAATATACCAAAACAAGAATATGATCATGTAATGGGTACATGAATTGGGGGACAACAACAGTTTCAGGTTCCCCAAAACTCCCCATTTTGGTATAATTGGATCAGATTTGAGATATATCAGCAGCTAATCACATAGATATCCATGATGGCTGTGGCTGTGGCTACAGATTATAATTGCTTTAATGAATAATTTTGTTGCTGGTGGGCCACCCCACTACATGATCATATAGAGTCAACTGGTCTGAGAAGAAAACATTATAAATACAAGGCAGATTCATTGGATATATCACTCTCTCAGAATCACCCAAAGAACCTTTTATTATCTATATATACATGATCAAGAAAGCAAGAAAGGTTATAGGGTTTTGCTTGAGATTTGTCAAAAAGGAGGAGATTCTTGTGTCAAATAAAGAGGAAACATTAACGCCCTCTATTAATCTTAAGGAGATATAGCCTCCTAGGTTATTATGGAAGAGGCAGGAAAGGATACCAGAAGATCAGATCTGACTATGTTTCTTGAAGACACTGCTGTTGATTGGAGAGGAAAACCTTGTAAACCTAGTAAACATGGTGGAATGACTGCTGCTGTCTTTGTTTTAGGTCTCTCTCTCTCTCTCTCTCTCTCTCTCTCTAGATAGTGCTTATATTCAAAATATTTTATTACAACTGTTTATGGGAGTTCCATTCTATGATTTTGCATTTATGTGTACATGGAATATGGGCAGGGCTTCAAGCATTTGAGATGGTGGCAATTGCTGCAGTTGGGAACAATCTGATAACCTATGTGTTCAATGAAATGCACTTCCCTTTATCAAAGTCTGCTAATACAGTTACAAACTTCATTGGCACTGTTTTTCTCCTCTCCCTCTTTGGTGGCTTCCTCTCTGATTCCTATCTGGGCAGCTTCTGGACCATGCTTATCTTCGGCTTCGTCGAGCTCTCTGTATGTTAAAATTCTAACCCTGCTTTCAATCCATCACCTCACAATTAGGATCTCCATATGGGTTTTTGATCATATACTTTGTAGGGGTTCATATTATTGTCAGTTCAAGCCCATGTCCCACAACTCCGGCCGGCTCAGTGCAACATGATGCAGCAAGTATGTGAGGAAGCAAAAGGGTACAGGGCATGGATATTTTACGGGGCACTCTATTTGGTGGCTTTAGGGAGTGGATGCTTGAAGCCTAACATAATCTCTCATGGAGCTGATCAGTTCAGAAATGATAATACTACAGATTCAAAGCAGTCGAAGAAACTTTCGACTTTCTTTAACTGTGCTTATTTCGCCTTCTGCACCGGTGAACTTAACGCTCTTCCGTTTTGGTTTGGGTCCAAACGCACTCAGGAATGGACGTCGGATTTGGATTTTCCACTGTTGCTATGGCTATGGGATTAATGTTCTTGATTTCTGGTTCCTTTCTTTACAGAAATCGGCCACCCAGAGGCACTATCTTCACTCCAATTGCCCAGGTATGAATATTCATTATCTTTTTCATTAGGTTCCTGCTTTTCAAATTTTATATTCATGGCTACCTTTAATTGGAAAGGAACTTTACATTGAATATATGAAATGAAATTAAATTGTTCTGAAACACAATATATAACCTGTCTATGATGCGCTTACACTTTTACAAATTACAAGCTCGATTGAGGGTTATTATTAATAATGTCCTAATAAAAAAATATATTTTCCTGGGGTCATTTCTTGAATTTCAAGGTTTTTGTAGCAGCAATAAAGAAGAGGAAACAGACATGTCCTTCAAATGCTGAGATGCTGCATGGAAGCCAGAAAACAATGTCAACAAACAGTAGAACTATTAGCACTCTAATTCATACAAAAAAATTCAGGTGATTAACACTCATGCATGAATGAATGAATATTGCTTTTTGAAGTTGTATAACTCATTGATTTTTTCAGATTCCTTGACAAAGCCTGCATCAGAGTTGAAACGGGAGACTCGACCAGCGACGAAAGCCCGTGGAGGCTCTGCACAGTGTCACAAGTTGAGCAAGTGAAAATCCTACTCTCGGTCGTCCCGATATTCGCATGCACCATCATCTTCAACACAATTTTAGCCCAACTCCAGACATTCTCAGTTCAACAAGGAACAGCCATGAACACTCATCTCACCAAGAATTTCCAAATCCCACCTGCTTCACTCCAAGCAATACCCTACATGATGCTCATATTCATGGTGCCACTTTATGAGACTACATTTGTGCCAGTGGCAAGAAAACTTACAGGAAAAGACTCGGGTATCTCACCTCTACAGAGGGTCGGGACGGGGCTTTTCATTGCGACATTCTCGATGGTTTCGGCTGCTCTGATTGAGAAAAAGAGAAGAAATAATAATGCCATTGAGATGCAAAAACCTCTGTCCATCTTCTGGATAGCTCCTCAGTTTCTGATATTTGGGCTATCAGAAATGTTCACTGCAGTGGGACTAGTAGAATTCTTCTACAAACAGTCCATAAAAGCAGATGGAATGCAGTCATTTTTAACAGCCATGACTTACTCTTCTTATTCATTTGGGTTTTATTTGAGTTCCCTTTTAGTTTCATTTGTAAACAGAGTAACATCAAACTCATCTTCTGGTGGGTGGCTGAGTGAGAATGATCTCAACCAAGACAGACTTGACCTCTTCTATTGGTTGCTGGCAGCTCTTAGTCTCATCAACTTCTTTAATTACATTTTCTAGGTCCAGATGGTACTCTTCTTCCAATCCAGCATCTTCTTCTTCATTAACGGATAGGAATCCTGTTCAATACCCTGCTGGACCCCACATAAAAGACACTAGCTTCACCGGTCTTCTTTAATCACCGACTGCAAAGAAGTTTTCTCCTCCCACAAGTACAAAAAAAAGAACACATTCTTGTTTGTGTGTCAATTCCCACAAGAAAAAATATAGTATACCAGTAGTATAACAACACTTTGACACTAGTAGCTACTGTAACATTATCTAATTGTTATATTATTATTAATATATTAATTTTATGCAGAAGTAATATAGTAGTGTGCTTGAAATAAAAATTCAACTGATGAAATGAAATGATTATATTGTATGATGAGTTGAGCACCAAGTGAAGCTGCTAGGTTGACAATATAGTGTGTTTTATTTATTTATATATATGCTTGATTTGACTATAAAGTTTTGACATTGGAGGGGATTTTTTAAAAGTATTATTAGTGCCAATAGTAATCATGGATCTCAGGTTTTAAATATTGTTTCATGCCTTACTACCTACCATTTCTGCTACCATCCTACAAGTGTCCTGATAATTATCATACTTGAGGAAGAAAGGGAATGATTGTTTGATATTGGTTGTGATTTAGAGGGTGATTCTTTTTCACTAAGTGGGTTGGCTAGCTTCTTTTGAATGAAATGAGTGGAGTGGTGATGAGAAATTATATTCTACTTGTGGATTTTGCAAAATCTCTAACTTCAATTCTTGTTGTATATATTGGAAAGGAAAATTCTGTTTTTACATATACTCCGTGTAAAAAGTTTTACATAGAATGGTGTGACACAATTATTGGAGTTGACTTTCGAGGTAATGTTATGTGTATGAAAAAAGAGGTTCCTGCCACTTGCAATTTGTATAAGTTCTTGTCAATGTGTTCAAATAGCAAAACTCTATTGGGAATTGCTTTCCTTTCAATCTGTACATACTTTCAGATTCATGCAAGGATGAAGCGAGGAATTGGAACAAGATCAAGTTGAATCCAATGAGCCAAGTTAGTGTAACGTGGGAGGGGTTGGAAGGGGCGGAGCCCCCTTCTTCGGGGGTTTAGGACTGAATATACAACCTATACAATTATTGTAACGACATAAATCTTAACATCAAATACAAGATATAGATTACCCGAAAAACTAACCACCAAAAAAAAAAAAAGAAAAAAACAAAAAACAAAAAACAAAAAAAGAAAAACAATGGCTACCATGAGATTATTAAAAACAAAAGCACATGAAAATGTTCATTAGTGAATACTTCTACTTCCACTAACCGCAAACCAAGATTTGTACAGAGATGGAAAGCATCTTTTAATCGTGTTGACTTCTATTAATCATCTTGACCTGAAAATTAGCGAGAAATATTAAATTAGAGACGACTTTTGTATCTATATTAATAATCAATAGATTCCGTAAATAATACTAAGTAAAATATACTTCTAACCATCAAAATAAAAATATATTGTTTCTACGTATGTACTCTTTGTTTTCTTTTCTTTTTTTTTTGAATATGTCCCAAATGTATAGGATAGACTAATTTACATTATTCTATCCGCCCACAAAATAGATTAGTTATTTTGACACAAATTAAGAAATGATGGTTTATATGGTTGAAGTATTAAATTTTACCAATATTTTTTTCATATAAACTCTTAAATTTATTAATTATTTGAAAATACTTTTAGTACATAGGTAATTGATAGTTTTTTTATTAGATATTAAACGTAAATTAATAATATTAAAAAATAAGAAATAAAGGAGGAGGAGGAGGAGGAGAAAAAAAAAAAAAAGAAAAAAGGAGGGAGTCACTCTCACTCAACTATACGTTTGGCACGGGGGACCATCTTCAGAATTTTATCGATCATCCCTCTGGTTACAGTCCTGCCACCACATCTCCAGACAGTCCAGGCTCGCCACGCCGACAGCCGCCACTGCCACTTCCACCGCCATTGCAAAATCGGAACCCAGGTTGCATTATTTAACACTACTACAATCACCAGCACGAAGGACTGCCCCTGCCTCCGAAGGAACAAATATCTCCGTTTCTTCGCGGCTTAATCTTTACGAGTGTTTTTTTTTATCTGAAATCCAAGACGAAGCAAAAACTAAAGACCAATTACCTCCGGTTCAATTCCTAGTAGTGTGAAATTGGTGGGAGATCGGAAGAGCACACGTCAAATTAGTGGAATTTGGCATAGCGTATTGGGAGGAAAACAAAAGGCCAAATACTTGAAGGTACTTGTTTATGCGTATATCTGTGTATCAAAAACTGCAAAACGTAAGACAATTAGGGGACAAAAAGGGAAAGTTGAATAGCATTATGGGAATAAATCGAGTGCTTACAGTAGTTTATTCATATATTTTTTTGAAAATTACCCCAAATACTTATGGTCTACTATTCTTAATTTAGGATTCATGGACATGGATAACCAACGGGAAGCAACTGCAAAGACAGCGACTAGTTTATTTTCAAGCGGAGGAGCTGAGTTTGATGCTGATGAACACCCTTTGGAATTGGGGTTTGAGGAACAAGGTCTAGCAGATGATAATGATAAAGAGGAACAAGAACTAGAGGATGATAATGGTAATGACTATGAAAATAATGGTGCTTCCGAAGACGAAGAGGAGGGAGAGTATGAATTCAGATTCCCAGGAGAGATGGACCCTCTAGCATTTGCGGAAGCAGATGACACCTCTGGCCTTCAGCCTTATCAGCGTTTCGAACAAATACGACACCAGTATGAAGCTTTGGCTGCTAAGAAGCGGAATACTCCTGCCTCACCTCATTGCCACTCCCGGTATTATCAATTTCTGATTACACTAATATTCCTCATGTTATTGTTAACTATTTCAATTGAACTCGATCAGCTCTGCATTTTTAGCTCCATCGGGTAAGTTTTCTATGTTTTCTCAAGTTTATATTGAATTCTCTCAGAGCTTAATGGATGGCAAATGAAAAAATTGAAAAAAAAAAAGAAAAAGAAAAAGAAATTAATATTAAATAATTAAAGAAAAATTCTATGTTTAACATTGGGTATGAGGACACTGGCTGTTATTTTGGCTCTTGTTTAAACAAAAGATTGATTCTTCTTAGAAATATTTAAGACTTTATTAGCCTTTTCGTTTTTATTTTTCTGCTGTTTGTGTTAGCTATTTTCTTCTTTAATAAATTCTGTTTTTCAATTTGTTTTATTGAGAAAACAGTGAAACACCAGCCAAGAAGTTAAGGCAGGAGGAGGTTCATGGAGCAAGCTTTGAGGAAATAATGGAGGCCATGAATTATGGTATGAGGAGAAAATCAAAGAAGGTATTTATACCAAAACTTCCCCTATAGCTTTTTTTTCAAAGAAGGTATTTATACCAAAACTTCCCCTATTGCTTTTCTTTAAGTGCGAATGGCTGTTGCCTGGTGGATACCTTCTTCAGGAGCCAACATATATTGATTCAGCAACCAGCAAAGTGAAAAATGCTATCTCTTGATTTTCTCCCTTTAAGCTCTGAAGTGACACAATTTGCAACGTGTTCCCTTTTCATCATGATTTTCTGTGATATTTTCTTATTAGCTACCTCTTGTATATTGTTTGAGCAGCGACTTTCCGTGCTCCCTGCTTGTTTTTCTTTTTTTGTGAAAAAATTTCCTTATTCAATTTGCATATCACCTTTTCAAATTCAGACCAGAAAAAGAGGAAGAAGGAAGGGATCAAAGAAAAAAGTTGACCCAGAATTGACTCGAAAATGTGGTATTGCTACTCTTCATTATGCCAGCCGCCAGTATGAAGAGGTATGCTATTGGACCATCTTATATCAATTTGGCATCTGTTTCAGTTTCTGCTAACTATTCTTTAATGCCTTTCTATTTACTATCTTCTTGCAAGATCCTCTCTTTTATTGGTCATTGTTCCTGAAAAGGTTCTCCAATGGCCCATAAAATGTTCAAATTTGGACTGGAGCAGTATCAATGACTGTTAACAATAACTGCTCTCCTTTATTTGAATGCTTGGGACTTCAGATTTTATATAGTTGTAACAGACCCAAGATGTTTGAAGTGGCAAGTTCTGTTCCATTTCATTTTGTTATTGTTCTAAAATGCGGAATTAAGGATTTGATATTTCTCTACTGGTTTATATCCCAGTCTTGATATTCTATTTTATAAGTGAGGGCTTTTGGTAACTGATTACAGTTCGACTTGTATGCTTATATTGGAAAAATTGCATATCTTGATGTATGTGGACTTTATGTTACAACCACTGCTTCGTATCCTTTCTGGTGTCTCATTTCATCTCCAGGTTTGTGAATCCTGGAATCAGTTATCTTGCACACCTAAAAGTTTGGTCTCAGTTTCTTAAAATATATGTTTTGACTTCATCACATTGATTGGCTATTCTGACTCAGGCTCATTCTAGACTTATCTGATATATATTTTTTTCTCTTTGGTGGGTGAATTTGTAGGCTATCCGTATTCTGAATGAAGTAATTCGTCTGGCGCCTAATCTATCTGATCCATACCACACGCTTGGTCTTATTTATAATGAAATTGGTGATAAGAAGAGAGCCTTGAATTTCTACATGATTGCAGCTCACCTGACTCCGAAGAATGCATCTATTTGGAAACTCCTTGTTTCCTGGTCAATGTACGTTTTCCTTGGGCAATCTATTTTGAGCCCTTTTTCTTTTCTGAATGGCCAAAGTTCTATTACCTTTTTCAGGGCCTTTTCATATTGTTGTTGTCATCGTCGTCGTTGATGCGGCGGCGAACGTGGCCGGAATTTGCCTAACCCCAATTGGGTTGAAAGAAGAGCATGAGAAAAACCTGAAAGCCTCATTAGGATTGAAGTCCTAGATAGCCAACTTAATTTATAGAAGAGTAGTAAAAAAAATGTTTGCTATAACTTCACACTTAGATTTGGAGGTAGAATTGGGAAACACATGATCTGGTACAGAAGGTGACAGGTTCACATTTGTTTGGTGCATCGTTGAATACTCATTGAAGGCATACTAAGTTGTTGGGCAAGTCATCTATCACTATATCATCGTTTCTGCCTCTTCTAATGCCACCATTACTCGCCTTTTTTCCCTTTTTTTCTGAATTTCATCCGGTTCTTATTTTTTTTGTTGATTCACACTTGCCTCTTGTTCAATGCATCTTGCAATTGAAATGTGCAATAGGGTTTGCATCTTCTAATAAGAACGTACCATATTACGCTTCACAAGTAATTCCTGAGCCGTTAAAGCTTTTCGCATTGGAGATGGTTTTTCCTTTGAATGCTTTTCCATTTTGACTTGATGCTACTGCATTGCTTATGCTGATTATGATGGAATTCTAATATATTTCTTCTCTCTTTATATTACAAAATGAAGAGAGCAAGATAATAAGCGGCAGGCTAAGTACTGTCTTGATAAAGCAATAATAGCAGATCCAGAAGATATTAGTCTTCAGTTTAAACGTGCATCAATCTATGTTGAGCTTGGAGAATATCACAAAGCAGCCGAGTCATATGAGCAAATTTCACGTATCTGTCCTGGTAACATTGAAGTACTTAAGAAGGCCATGCAGGTTTGTTTTCCTAGCTTCCTGATTCCCTTATCCGTCCCCTAAATGATGTTATCTCTTCACCATTGTTTGAGTTTTTAGTTGATCTGACTGTATAGTTGAAGTCGATGCCCGTAAACATCCATTGTTAGTATATAGTTGATCAGAGTTGGTGGGTTGTGTTTCTATCAACTTGATAATATTTTTATATGCACTTGATTCAAGTGGATTCAAATAGACTAGCACAATGTTTGTTTTAAAAAGGGGGAAAAAAGGATTCTCTTGTTGAAGGAGAAATGTGAATACACTACCATTGAGGTTATGCAATGAACATGACATGGCTAGCATGATTTGACACCTTCTTCCATCTCTGTAATAACTCTGTTTCCTAAGATGACTAGGAGCTCTTGCCATATATCTCAATGATGTATGGGTCGCATAGCTGATAGGTGATAGCACAATGTTGAAGTTCCTTTTTAAACAGTTAGTTTCTCCTGAATTTTCTCTTATACCATAATGTATAATTAGAGATTGTTTCAGGTGTTTATGCTTCAGTAAGATAGTAAGGAAATTACTTCTTGCCTCCCTGCTTATTTTGAGCAATGCGTGATCTGAAATCTGTAATTCAATTGAAGATTTCACGAACAAAAAATAAAACTGGAGAAGTATTGATTTGTCCAAAAGATAGAAAATGTAACATTAAAGATGTAATGTATAAATCTACAATGATAAAGAATTCGAAATACCGTGTCCTCAATTTGTTCACGCTGTACTCTTTTGAAAAACCACGTCCATATTATGGTAAGTCACACATCTATATTTGTGTCTATGCAACATAGTTCATTAGTTTTTGCCACATTTTCACATTACAACACAAGTTCAAAATCAATCATGAAGGCTGAGATGTGCTGTGTGACATCATTTGCCCACTTGCAGTTGGACCTAGAGCTGTAATATGGGCTGACCTGCTGGCACTAAGGCCCAGTGTTGCCTGCATTTTGTGGCAGGCTGGAACGCCATCCATAAAATGTGAGGCACCTCTATCCATGCTGTGCCGGCTGGTTGACTGAGCCTGACAGTTTTTCCTTTCTTTTTCTTTTTCATCTTGTATTTTTATTTTTTTGGAAGAAAACAAATAGGGAGCCATTGCACCATGTTGGGGCTGCTAGCGCAGACTACAGGCGAGGAACAGCCTGCTTCCACACAGGCTGGGCCAGACCCAGGCCAAGGGGCCCTTTTGACACCCGTACTGGGAATTTTATATGTGCATATTTGTGTGCATTACTGCTTATCACAAGATCTCCATCTCCATTTCTCTCTTTCTCTCTCTCTCTTTGAATTCATATTCCATGTACAATATTTATCTTTTTTTTTTTTTTTTTTTTTTTGGTAAATGCTCTTCCGATCTTATAAGGCAGAATATTCACACTTTTCCAATGGACTTACTTTCTCATTTTCATTTCAGCTGTATAAAAAATGCGGGCAACCAGAGAAAGCTATCCGTGTTCTTGTGGATTATCTCACAAATCATGTTAGTGATGCCGATTTAAGAGTGGTAGAACTCTTGGCTTCAGAACACATGGAGTGTAACGCACATGATAAAGCTCTTGAACATATCGAGCATGCACAGCAGGTCTACTATGCTGGAAAAGACATTCCACTGGATTTACTTATCAAAGCTGGAATATGTCATGCTCATCTTAGGCAGACGGAGAAAGCAGAGGTCTGTTTTATTCTGCACACGATAATTTTCAGTAATTGTTGATTCATGTGTCACTAGTGACTGTGATTACAGTTTCTTTTGTATCTCTGTAAAGCTAGGTTCTGTCTCCACAATATCATTTCAATAGGTGATTGAGCTAAGTACTGTGTAAGAGTATTAATAGGTTTTTGTAGGCCTGGACATTTTCGGGGGTTGACCCGACCTTTGAAAAAAAAAAAAAACAAAAAAAACCAAAAAAGACCCAAAAATGGGCTCGAGGCCGCCCTAACCCGAAAACCCTGCCCGATCTGACTTGGTCGGTTTTGGGGTCCTTTTCTCAAACCAACCAGGTTGGGTTGGTTTCAGGCCGAGCAGAAAACATCCCAACCTGACCTAGGCTCACCCGCTAGGTTTTTGCACCAAAAGCCAAAAGGAGATACATATTTCTTCTTATCGACTTCGGTATCTAACTTTTTCTGATAATATTTATGTGGTTACCAAAAGAATCTATGGGAACTAGGCATATTATTGAGATTCATCTCTGGCTTGAAATTTTTATATATATCTGGCTAGCCTAGTTTTGTTTGTACTAAACTATTCTTTTTGTGTTAATTGTCTTTCACTCTTTCTGATTGGAGGCATTCACAATCTGTTTATTCAGTTCAGATGGTTCAGATATAATTCTCTTCCATTGCAATGAACTTGGGGCAGCATGAGTAGTAAATTAATTATTTATCCTTTTTCCTTTGGGTTGATGTTGGTGCTTGTACTTTCTCAGATGTCATTCATATACAGCACATGTTTCTCCTGTTCCTCTTGAACCTCTTTTTCATTCTGGTGATTTTTTATTATGTTGATTGATACCTTTTTTGGATGTTGGTTGACACTTTGCTCTTGGTTGATATTTTGGTATATAATGGCAGGCCATCTTCAGCTTTTTGAAACAAGAGAATGTATCTACTCATCCTCACTTAATAATTGAGGTTGCAGACTCACTGATGACTGTGGAGCAGTATGAATCTGCACTGAAGTACTATATGATGTTAGATGGAGACGAAAATAAGAATAATGTAAGGAAATCTTCATGCATGCATATTATCCACCCCTTCATTTTTTCACAAGAAGGAAATGCGCTGAATTCTCAACAATTCGTGCCTCATATCTTTTTAAAATATGGTTCTTGCATCCGAATATCCCTGAATTTAGGCCTTGTTGGTTTTCTATTTCTATTTCAAAACAAAAATAAAAAATTGTAGTGGAAACTGAGTAGTACTTAAGAGTCCCTTGAATTATGTGAATAAAAATGGTTTGACCTATTTCTACTTTGAGATAGAAATGGGAACGTAAAATGGGCTAAATTTAGATTGATGGAGACATAAAGTCCAATTTTCAAACTCAAACTCATTTTGGCTTGCAAACTGCTTAATTTGTGAATTATCTCATTCATCAGTACCACGGTCTCTAATGCCTTACATTATGTTTTCTCTGCTCTGACTTAGGCATTGGCAGCTCTTGTAGTTTTGTGTTATTATCAGCTTTTTTTTCTTGAATCTGTTGCATAAGTTGCAGTGGAATACACTACTTATTTCTGTAAACTTAATACTATCTTGACTAACCTTAATCATTTGAAATACCTTCGGACTCATTAACACTGGAAATTTACTGTGCATTTGACCATTCATATATTTGCATATCTTTAGGGCTATCTGCATTTGAAGATTGCCAAGTGTTGTGTTTCTCTGAGGAAAAGAGTACAGGCAATCAAATATTTCTACAAAGGTATGCAAACAAATACTGGATGGGGTGTACTCAATAATGCAAACTATGTTTTTTTTTTTTTTTTGGCCGTTTTGTTTTTGTTTGATTTATTATATTACACTATTATTATTGTTGAAGAGAGAGGGGGGGCAGGGAGTTTGTTTGCTGTTTGATATGCTTTATTTTGTATCTTTTGTTCCCCTCATACTACAGTAGCTAACATTTGTAATCATTCTTACTGCTCAGCTATTCATCAACTTGATGACAGTGTTGATGCTCGGCTAACTCTGTCATCTCTTCTCCTTGAAGAAGGTAGACATGGTGAAGCCATTTCTGTGCTGTCTCCTCCAATGGAATCAGGTATCCCGTTCTTGTTTTATCCTATGTTCAGAACCTGGATTCGTCATCGAACCGGAAAAGGCAACATATCAAGGGCCAAAAGGTCAAACCATTAAACTTGGTTTGATCCTGTTGTATTAAATAAAAAAAATAATTAATTTTTACCTTAAAGATAAATTATTTTCAAAATTTTCATATCAACTATTTTTATTTTAGTTTATTTTATTTTATTTTTTTAATTTTCCTGATTCTTGCCGGGTTTTGCCCAGTATCTGGCCGGTCTTCCTGCACCCGGATTAGGGTTAAATGGCCAGGTTTTCAGGCCGGCTTCCAGTTTTCCTGGTTAAACTATCAGATCCTGACTGGGCTGGTTTTCATAATACTGGTTTTTTCCCATGTCAGA
>CAVNYN010207445.1:0-12154 GCA_963692815.1 Nyctanthes arbor-tristis | reverse complement strand
GCATGGTTCTTCCACGCGGCCTCATGGTCCTCGTGGTGCGGCCGCATCTGGCCGCACATATAAGGTAGTGCACCCGCACTGAGATCTGTCTCCGTGTTCGGAGACGAATCTATCTCTATAGTGGGGCTGTGTTTGGATGTGGAAATGAAAGAAATTGTAAAGCTTGATTTAACTATAAAATCAAACCAAAGCTAGCTTTTTCAAACACTGTTCCTATTGCTCGAAGTTAAAATTTTAGAACTTGTTTGACATTATTTATTTTTTTATTTATAATTTCACATACCACTGATTTGATAACTACTCAATAATCACCATACATTTTAAATTTTAATTAAATCTCTACCACTTATTTTCACTCTTTATAAATTTTCTTTATAAATTAATTTTATAAATCAAACCAAACGGGCTCTTAAATATCTTTGCTTTCCAACTATTTATGTAATTATGAGTTGACAACTTTTCAAAGAGAGACGTTGGATTGTCAAACCAATTTATTTAAATTTATATAGGAAAATTTGGATTTTCACGCAATTTTTGGAATTTTTTTTTGGGAGGTGTGGTGGGTGGGGGAAGAATAGTTGGATGTTACTATCACACGTTAATATTTGTTGAATTGGAGTCAAATGTAACTATGTAAGTTGTTTGACACCTCTCTCCATCTATGATTAATATTTTACAATCCTTAATGTCAATACTTAAATAAGACTCATCTACCTATATATTAATTAAGAAAATAAAATCTCAGTATCTTTTTTATAGCGATTTTCCATCTTTTTTTGTTTAGGAAATTTTACAGTGACGTGTGCTCTTCCGATCTTAACAAAATTTTTTATAAGAGAGCTAAGATAAGATTTAAACTTGTAACAATTAAGTTTAGCATCCAATCCTTAACCACTTTACCTTTTTTTTTCTTGTTAGTATTTTCACTAATAAATTAAAATATCAAATGTGAAAGGTCAATTCCAAAACAAACTAGATTCCCTCTTAATTCATTTATTCACTATCTCTGCCATATTGGTGGGTGAGTTTACTATTATTTGAACTTTTTTATGCATTTTTTATTTTTTAGTTTTCTTAGGACTTTTAAAAAATGGAGCTAGTAATGAGTATTGTTTACCTATTAGACCCCGAACCACCCAGCCCTGTGCTCGATTCAACAGGTACAGGGCAGATATAGGGTGGGGGTTGGTAAAAACCGAGTGAGATACGGGGGAGGCATACCCGACCCAAACCCATCATATTGTCATTCTTACTGTTGGGATTCATTTCATTTTCAAATTAATTAAAATGTGATATCTATCTCATTGCATTTTTTGCCCGTAATTTCTAAATGCATTAGATTTGGAAATTTATTTCTTATTGTGAGAGAAATATCGCTTCCTTCGCAAACACCTCAATATCTGATCCGATTTAATTGAACCATATGATATCTGAAAATTTAGATTTTGTATAACATGCGTGTGTCTTGAGTTGGTAATGAGCTAATAAGTTAAATGTAAATTATAAAGCATTTTTCTATTTGAATTTTCATCACATTTCATTTTTCCAAAACTATACGTAAAAATGTTTACAACAAATATTTTTAATACTTATAATATGTTGTTTGAATCATGTTTGGTCTTTCCTAATCTGTTATTCGACTTGGGATATCTTATATTTTATAACTAAATTTAGAGACGATCTAATTTAAATTTAATAATATTATATATTTATCGTTAAATGTAAGTTTTCGAATGTATTGAATGATGGTAATAAAATTTTCTTATTATTGCATATGTATGAGAGATTGATGTAAGAATGTAGAATGTTTCCTAGAACGATATTGAACTCAAGGGCGGAGCGACAGGGGGGGCGTGGGGGGTGATCGCCTCGGCAACATCAGTTGCCCCATCGGTAGTCGCCCCTGCAAAAATTTCCCAAAAAATTTTAGCTGTGAAAGATTTGCTTGAGAAAGGACGTAGGGACAGAGCCAACATAGGTCAAGTGTGGTCATAGATTTGGATGGAATGTTTTATTAATGTTTAAAAGTTCCAGCCATGGAAATCTTGAAAAGAACCATAAAGAACCCATTTGCATAACGTGGTCAGCGGAGGAAATGGAGTTGGGGCTGGGAAGAAGATATATGTCTAATTACAATATTACCCTTATTTTAATGGCTGACTTTTGAATAGGCCAGAAAAAATTTATTAATGAGCTAGGCCCAACAACCATATTAAAATAGATAAATGACTCCCCCTTTTTTTCTTTTAATTGGTTCTTTTTTAAATTATGTGCATATTAACCTGGTAGGTTTCACTAAATTAGTAGAAAAGAATCGCTCCCAACTCGTTTAAAAAAAAAAAAAATCCCTCCCAACTTGTATAATTATATAGGTGATAATAATTGTAATGTTATAAGAAATTTGAAATGTAGTCTTTATTCTTATTATCATTAAACAGTTGTGATTTAAACTTATATTATTATTAGATGGACTAATCTTAATTCAAAATATGAATTTCCTTCCAAGTTTTAAATTGAGTTTCATATTATTTTAATGTCCAAATCAAACTATCACCTTATCGCCAAGTTTTAACATTTTCTTTTTAAAATTAGTAAACATCATGAAAAAATAAATAATCACTTGACATATTACGATATTAATTAGCATTTTCTATATATAGATAGATTAATCCTTCAAATTATTTATATACAGTCAAGTGTCATCATATGATATATTAGTCTATGCAAAATATAATTAGTCAACTTTCATTTTCTCTATTTAAGACGTAACTATTAGTATCCTTAATAATATATGTTAATTCACTTGATCTAATTGAATGATTGATTTAATATCAAAAATTTTATCTTTACATTTAAGTCCATAGCTTTCGGATTTCAATTTGAGTTCTAAGAGCTATTTATAAATTTGAACTAATTAAATTTAGAACCGGTCTGAATGATAACAACTGAAACTTATTCTTGATAGATAAAGTTGAAGAGTCAATACCATATTATATTTTTATGCATTTTAAGTTAGTTAAAAGTTTAACATTTTATATTGTAATAAAGAAAAATTCTAGTTCGAGCAAGTTAATCTATATATAAATCTTTTTTCTTCTTACATAAAATTTTGAAAACTTTTTTTCAGGCCGGCAAAGGGCCGGCGGTCGCCCCCCTAACTTAAATTTCTGGCTACGCCACTAATTGAACTTCCCGATTATTAACTATATTGATCTTATTGATTCAATTAATGTATATTTTCTATAAAAGTGCAAATGTTACACATTTATTGTGCAAAGTAATGATATATTTTAATAAATTTTTCTACTGTACAACGCAAATATAGTTTTACTAGTTATCTCTTTAACTAGAACATCAGTTTGAAGGCGGGAGATTCATAAATACCCGAACCCGAGTCGAAGGCTGAGGCTTTCATTCCATGTTTTTATTTTTTTCCCCAATAAATAAATAAATAAAGAACACTTTAGTTTCAATCTTTTTATTTTTAAATAAAAATACTTACCACAAGATTACGGTACTTCTCGTAAACTTATAATCAAGTCTACGTATTAATGGGATCATATATTATTAGACAATAAATTTTCAAAATACAACTCTAATCATATATAAGGATTAATAGTAAAGTAAAATTAAAAAAAATCCCGGAGCAAATAAAAATTAATTGAAGGATCAAGTTGATATAACACAATAAGGTGTTCCTTCTTTTTTTTTTTTTTTGGGAGGAAAATATTAACACAGTAAGTTAAGTACTAAGTAACCGTGCAATTTTCGCTTTGTCCTACTTTTATAGTATTTTCGTATGCATGCAAGTATTTTAATTTGATAATAACATATGTTTCCAGTTTATTTTGTTTTATTTTATTATTTCAATTTCAAAAGGTAAAAAGGAAAAGAAAATCTCTTACCATCCCAATGGCATACTATATTTGGATTTAAAAAAAAAGAAAAAAAGAAAAAGAAAAAGAAAAAAGAGGGAAATGCTGGCGCACAAAATTTGTAAATATCCATGAATTTACAAACTCTTAAGAATTCTTTTCAATGAAGATGGTATCAAAGGCATTTAAATAAATATAAGGGAAGTGTGTATAAATTTTATACATAAATTATGTACAAATAATATTTTTTAAAGAAAGGGACAAAAAAGAAGAAAAGAAAAGAAAAAACACCTCCTATTCCCACGAGTTTCATACTATTGCATGTGATGTAACTAATATGGCACTCTTAGATCTGTCAATAGCAGAATTGTCATATTTTATTCAATGCAATCTCTAGTATTGGTCATACTTGTAAAATTTACCTACAACTTCTAGAAAAAGAAGAAGAAATTAAAAAAACTAATAATAATAAAATGAAAATTAAGAAAAGCGGGGGTCTTTGTTGAAAGCAATCTTAAGTTAGTTGAGCTTGAAAAATTAGGTAAAAAAAGTTGTAAACGTAATAAAAGAAAATATGACTTCAGCTAAGTCAAATATTTGAACCATGAACAATGAAATGTTAATTTTAATTAATCACACCACCTACTACACCTCAAACGCCAAGCACGGAGATGTACGATTTGTCGTACAGTATGTTTCTTTCTTTTTCTTTTCTTTTCTTTTTTTTTTAAAGACCCGTACAGTATCTTTCAATTGACTAACTATATTTGTTTATTTTTATACAAAAACGTGAATACCGCGTTGGAAAATTGGTAATAGGTAGGAATGTTCAATCATCGTATATCTGGTGGTGCTGTAATTACACTAAACAGTAATGTGATAAGTGTGTGTTTGCGTTGGCATAAAAATGTATTAAAATGCATTTTTTTTGGCGCAGTAAGAGAGAATGGTTGGAGTTGGATAGTGGAAATTTGTGTACTACACGTGTGTCCATCAGATGAATAAATATGATTGGTTTGATCAAATTCAAATTTAAAAAAATAAGAAAAAGCAATAGTATGAGAACAGGGGCATAATATAAATATGTCACCACTAAGTACTTTACATTACATGTAATTAGTATTATGCCACATTATCTATCTCTTATCGTAACAACACCATTAAACATCTAATACTATCTGCTGGCACCGTTAGGAACCCCCCTTAAAAACATCTAATAAAAACTAAGTAATTGGCCCCTGTAGGTTGGAGGATAGTTGTAGTGTTCATAGGACCACATTTGCTTCAACTGCTACCAAAATATGCTACTAGAAAATTTCTCAGAAATTAAGTTAGTTTTATATTTTATGAGACCATTCAAATCATATATATTTATAAGTTCAGAATGATGACCGAAAAAATATTAGATGATGTCTGTTTATAAAACTCATGTTACATGAATGTGAAACCAATATTTTGTCCTGTAGAAGGGTCCAAAAGCTATCCTTTTTTTTTTTTTTTGGCCCCCGTCATCCCAGTACGAGCTGGTTATTTGGGATTAATAATTCGTAACACTTTATTAATTTGAGAGTTTAAAGTATTAATTATAGACCATATGACATGTCTGATTTTCCTAAGCCAGTATGGATACGATTTTTGAAAAATTGATTTTGTGAAAAGTGATATATATATATATATAGAGAATGTGTAGTTAAAAAGTAACAGAAATCATGATTTAGATCTTTCTTCTTCAATTTCTCTATTCAATCACATCTTTACAATATAAAGTAAGGAAAAATTATAAATTTATGAACGAAATTATCTTATTGGGAAATGTATAGTTGAAAATGAGTTTGAGCGATAGATGTATCTTCTTCCTCTTCTTCTTCGTTCTTTTGATTAGTAGAAACTTAATTTACCACAAGCTGAATAGAAATTCAGTGCTATATTTGCAACTTTTGACGTGAGTTAGATGCTCAACAATCCTCAAGCACTCATGTTAAGGGAGCAAATAAGTTTTGATGGCACTTTGTATAGATACCGTTTGAGTTTCTCTGGTTAATTTTTTCAGACTATTTTACGTTCTATCTTTTTCATCATCATAATTATTATTAAATTTCTTCCGCTCCTGTTATGATTTATGATTTTGCATTTCTTAGTTTTGCCTTTCTGGAGTTTACTTTTCTTTCCCACTTTTGTTTCATATATATGTATTTAATTAATATGTATTTTTTCTTTTCATAAAAATTAATATGTATTTTTTTTTGCTAAAAATTACAAAAGCATAATTGATTTTAGCATCGAGTCAAAAAAACCTAACTACATTCAAACTTGTATATATATATATATATGTGTGTGTGTGTGTGGTAATGTTCAAATACTTCCTGGAAGTACTGTTACAACATCTCCTACCCCATGTGGCATACATTGATACACGCCACATGGGGCAAGAGGTGTGCTTGAAGATTTTTTATGTATATATGACACTACTAGTAAAATAATTTATTTTGATATAATAATTAGTAGTGTTCTCAAAGAAAATTAGATTACACGCATTCCATTAACAAGATTTGAATTTGGTCACTTGATATGTCTTGTCTCTATCTTAAATCTTTTTAATCTCACGTCGACACATGTGAGTGATTCCCAAGTGACCAAGTCCCAACAACAATGATGTTACAATATTAATTTCCCAGTTTATTAATTATCACAATATATAAGTAATTTAATAGGTGGACACATAATGAGATAGATGTTAGTGTTACCCAATATAAGCACCAAGAAAGGAAATAAAAGTTAAAATTGCAACAGTTATAATTGTATTTTCTAATTTCTAACTCACTAACTGTGTTTGAAGATGGATTCCTGCCTTTTGGTTTAGCAGATATGTTAGCTTAGGTAATTTATTTGTCATGTGATTTATGATTTTAAAAAGATTGAGATGTGTATATGGGCCTACGCCTAATATATTAATTAAGCATAACCTGCTTAAATTTTCCATTAAAATTAAGCACCCAAAACAACATAATTCTGTCATTACCCAGACTTTTTATTTAATTTTTCACTAAAATATTAAACACCCAAAACAATATTAATCTTGTCTCTAATGAGCTAAAAAAATACACAGAAATTGCTCCAAGAAATTGATAGAAAAGGTCAAAAGGAATACAGAGTGCAAAGACTTTAAACAACCTTATTTTCAACTAAGAGTGTGAAAAGAATAACACATGACGTCTGTTAATAAATTCTACAGGTGTTGACAACTTTACTAGAGTAAAAGCGATTGTTTTTTTAGTAGTCTTGATATAATATTATATAATATAACATCATATAGTGACTTATAATCATGTGACGTCTATCGAGAGTTCGAGACATGACATATAGTCAAATGCAATACATTGGCCCATCCCCGTGCATGTCAAGTACATGTCAGTAAGTCTTAAAAACACCATGCATGTTAGGTGGGGGATGTGGGGGAAGACAGGGATTATGGACGCCCATCCATGTGCTTCTTTACATTACATTGAAAAAAAAGGAAAAAAAAAAAAAAAAGAAAAGATCTAAAAACTTAGGAAACTAAATGAAAAAATATACATATGCGTACATCATTCAGATAATAATATCATCGACTTAACATGTTAGGCGTTTACGACTGCCCCACCAGCCCTATTTCAAATGAATTCCTCACATATCACAACTTCGATAGATTTAAATGAATCTTGCTCTAAGAGGAGACGAGTACTAAACAACTCGATCGCCAAATAAGTCGATCTCGACATATGCAAATTGATCACATGTGATTGTATAGTGGTCCGGAAGGTATAAGACATGACTATTAATGACTTGTCCAATTGCACCTTTGTAAAGTCATTCTTTAGCTAATTTTTGGTATACCGGCCTTGCTATATTCTTTGTTCGCTTTTGAACAAACAATAATATAAAATTTTTTGTTATCGAATCTTAAAATATTTTGAAACTTTTGCGATGTAAAGTGCACATGCACGTGCACATGCATATATTTCGTACAAATCTAGGGACATCTATCCAACCTTGGCCCATTTGTGACAAGGCTGTGAAAATGAGCAAAAGAGAGAGATGTTTCCTATAACTTCTAGCCTTGTTTCTCAACAAAACTTGGTACTTCAGAATCAGAGGTAACATACCTCATCATACTAACAAAATCAAATACCAACATGTGGATTTTATAGGACCCAATTTATTTATAAATTAGAACCTTTAAACGCAGAGATGAATTCTTGATTGATAAATGGTACTATTAGAGCACTAGAATCATTTTCATTGTTTCTTGAGGCAAATATATATTACTTTCTCTCGTAGTAATTGTACGAGATCGATAATTGGCAAAATAGGTATTCCTTTATCTGTATTCGTCAATGAGTAAAGTATTTATAACTCTGGAATCAAACCCGATATATGTGTCGGACCTATCAATACCATATTATATTTGACTGTTTTAATTTATTTATTATATGTACTTAGGATTAGATTGGTCCTACGGTTTCAACTTGATAACTAAATATAATTTATTTAACTATTATGCTTTTTTAACTTTCAACTCCCCAAAGTTTTGGACCAGCCGTAACCATTGACTCTGTAAAAGCATCCGAGGAATTATACCAATATATTATTAGTTGCATGAAGGAAAAGGACAGAATAGTTTACTTTGAAAATATGTTGGGCCTTCAATTTGGGTATGCTTTTGAGGATGTGAACCAATAGTAGACTCTGGGTTGAGTCATTGATTCATGATAGTGCCAATCAATCAATTGTCACATGGAAATATGGATATGGATAATAATTGTTATTGCACGATTTTTTTTTTTGACTCTTAAAATTTTAAACACAAATTCTACTAAAGGTTTGAGTAATCATTTTGTTGAAAGTGTAATTTTTAACTTTGTGGCAATTTTGTATTTTGTTGTGATTTCAGAAAAAATTTATCATTTTGCAAATAAAATTCTTGTTTAGAAAATTTATATAGAAGCTAGAAAATGCAAAATAGGAAGAAAAAAAGAATTTACATAGACTATCTGTAAAAAGAGAGAAAGATCATGGGCTACTAAAGAAATAAATATTATTATCCAATTATATGAAAAATTTGTACTGCCATGTAAACTTTTTCGCATTTCAACCAACATCTCAAACTACGTGCACAACATATATTACAAACAGATGACATTTCAAATCACTTCATTTGCTTTCAAACCTTGTTTTGATTTACGTCCCATACAATCTCGTTGTAATATATATATATATATATATATAAGGTTAGCATATCCTAATAGATTGGATAATTAGAGCAAAAAGTCCCTACTTTTGGACACTCTTGTACAACATGTCTCTACTTATTCGTTTTTAGCAATTTCACCTAAATATATATACACACACTTGGTTTTATTAGCTCAAATCTTCTTGATGCTAAATTCATCCATAATGACAAGGGTATTTTTGTCCATTTATATTTCAGATTTAAAGTGCTTAAAAGAGTCCTAACATAAATTAAATTATTGATTGAATATAAGAATTTATATTACCTAATTAAAATAGTAATTAATTGAAGAACTATGGAAAATGAAACATTTTAAAAAGAATAAAAATATTTATTTTCCCATCCCTTAGTTAATTATTTCAATTAGTTATTTATTGCACCAAACCACTATTACCGTTAATTAATCCATTTATTTTCTCTTTTTTATTTTCTTGTTTTTATTTTTTGATATTTGTTTATTATTATTTTTTTAAATAATGCTCATCATTTTAGAACCTAATTTGCATTTTTTTAACTCAGTAGTATCGTTAGACAAAAATATCCTTATAATTAGGGATGAATTTAGCACATTTGTACTAATAAAATAGGAAGAGGGGTGAAACTGTCAAAAATGTATAAGTAGGGACTAATTGTACAAGAGTGTCCAAATGATTTTATTATGCATAACTGTGGTTAAATTTATTACATATAGGACATGTTAGTTTCTATTTTTATTTTATTTTATTTTAAAATAGGTTAATTTCACAAATGGTCCCAACCTTTGCATTTTCTATCCCAACCTTTTTTTTAGTGCCGTAAGTCCCCGACATTTCATAAATTTATTCATAACGTCCTTTATGACATTTTTAACCTTGCCTTTTAACTAAAAACAAACAAATTCTTAAAACAAAAAATAAAAATAATATAAATAAAAAGGAAATCTAACTATCTACGATATATACATTTATCCCTAATATGACTGAAAATGATAAATACTTGCACTATTTTCTTTTTTTTTTTGGGGGAAATTTTTTCCTGTTATTTCTAATAGTAGCGAGGTGAAAAACGCAAAATTGTGAGCCTCATCTTTTGTACTAAAAATGACTACCGGAATTTGTCATTTACATTGAGTTAGAATACAGATAGATAACTAGGTAGATATGTTGGAAAGAAATTATTTTCTTTTATTATTTTTTATATTGTCTTTCCAATTAAAAAATGACAAATTTCAGTTGTCATTTCTAATAGTAAAACAGAAGACTTATAATTTTATTGTTTGTTCCTCTTGATATTGTCAGAAATGACAAGAAAATGGTTTAGATATTTATCATTTTGGTCACATTAGGGATAGTGGTAATTAACTACACAGGTACATAAATTTTTATTTTCCTTTTTATTTTTGTTATCTTTACTAATTTTTAGATTTTTTTTTTCATTTGAAAATTAAGTGTAAAAATGTCATAAATGACGTTATGAGTAAATTTATAAAAGGCCAGGGACTTATAGCATTGAAAAAAAATGGTTGGGAAACTAGTTGATAGAAAGCGTAAATGTTAGAGACCATTTGTGAAATTAACCATTTTAAAATAGAAAGAGTCATTTAAAAAAAAATAGAAAAAAGTGAGTGAAAATAAATTACTTGCTGTTTTTCACATATATACAAGTTTTTCTGGGCCAGATTTTGGATGGGCTGGTACATCCCTTCATAATTGGACAATGCGAAAATGCGGTTATAATACCCAGTAATTTTAATACTCAATATTATTAGAAGTTTTTAAAATTTTCAAAACAAAATATATTAGAAATCTCAAAAATTCAAAAATTCAGTTGAAGTTATGGATACCTTCCATTGGCAAAATTACATGGGAGCTTATATGGCACCCTATAAGGCACATGACATCATAACAATAAACTATAGCCCATAGTATAAAATATCAAATATGCTAAAGAAATGGGACACTTGTAAAGATCTTCCATGCAAGACATTCCTCAACCTCCTTTCTTGTGAAATTGTGTAAACCAAAATCTTCTCGATCTCTAACTGGCGCTCAAATAAGTCTTGCACATGCTCCTTTTGGGTAGCAAATAACTATCATTGAGTACCTGTAGGATTTTCCCTTCGTACGTCGGGGTGGCAACAAAAAGTTGAAAGACAGATATGTTTGGTAGTGTTATTGGCGCAAAAACTTTCCGGCGAGATTGGTGGAGCTCCACCGGCTTTTTGTAGCATTTCTGGTGTTGTTGTACTCCTGTCTGCTTGGGCTTTCGACAAGCATATATGAAATTTGTGAGTTTTGGCTGCTTTTTACAAAAAGATAGTAAGGGACAAAATCATGTGTGGCGGTTCGAAAGCGCCGCGTATGGTGCGATGTTTGTGTTCGACTAAGGTGACATAATTCCAAAACCCTTTGAAATACTATAATTTAGGGGACACGTCTCTCCTTTATTAAAGACCTACAGATTAGTCCGCTCGGTAAATTGACTTTATTTATTTTTTTATTTGTACCACTAACAGATCACCGTATGCGGGTGATCGATACGATTTGGGATTACCATTGCTTGATAATCATTGTTTGTGTTAAAGGTAAGATTTGTTGGGCAATTTGAGTTTATTTGATCCTTTTTATAATTAAATCCTTTGCCTGATGTAAATGGTTTGGTGATTTCTACTACTTTGCATATGTTGTGATATTCCACATTGCATGTGTTGATTACTTGATCTTGATGCACTTTTTAAAAGAAAAATAATAAAATAAAAAGTAATAAAAAATAAAAAAATAATGAAAAAGAAAAAATAGAAAATAATTTCTTTCCACCTTACTGATCACCTAGTTACACACCCATATTACAGCCTAATGTGAATGACAAATTCAAGTAGTTATTTCAAGTAACAATAAATAAACTGTATATGTCTCTGTGTGTACGTATGCATACACGCACACATATTCACCAAATAAATCTATCTATATATACAACTTTTAATACATACATGCATGTGGTTGTCTACCTTTGATTTGAACTTGATATGATA
>CAVNYN010207443.1:0-41825 GCA_963692815.1 Nyctanthes arbor-tristis | reverse complement strand
GGGCAGGTTTAGTTCTTGCAAGATTAAGGATGAAGACTTGAAGAAACTGGTGAATAGCTTTCAATCTTCTCCCTTAAAATCTTATATTATAAAAGAGGCGTTTGTCCTTATTCTGGAATTCGTACTACAAGGTCTGCATATGACCAACAAACAGGGCGTGGTACGGCTGCAAGAGAAAAGTGCACACGTATGGGAAATAGGCAAACAAAGCTGCTAAAGGAATATTGTAATTTGAAGCTAATTGTTATCTTTTGATTTGTCTCTAGTTGATTTATGCATTTTTCTAAATAGAGTATTATTTTCATTCCTCAAGGCAAGTTAAAGCACCACAAAATGATTTGGCTAAGTTTTTTGCTAAAGCATCTGCCGTTCAACCTCAACATGACCCTGTGGGTGTGAGGTAAAGAGGTTTGAGTAAAAGATGATTTCCATTGATCTTTACCACACTATAAATAGTACAAGGTAGAATGTTACATAAGGAAAGAATACCACCTATACAGAAACTACTATAACTCATTGATTTCTAATAGAATGTTATATAAGGAAAGAGTACATCCTAACCAACAACTACTATGACTCAATAATTCTTATACATAATAATTCTATGTAACAAGGAAAAGTAAATTACATAATAATAGAAAATGTCATTACAACGATACAACGAACCTAGACACTAAATTGTAACTCTGGCGTCACCACAATTGTTTGTCTTGCTAGTAATAGGTCCAGACATGGCAGCAGTGACACCAGATTATATTACATTATCCACATTATTAACAGGCCCGCACAAGATGGAAATCCATTGGAAACACTAATCTTGGAACGCAAAGATGTAGATGTAAAAGAAGTCAATGACTTAGTAAGAATGTCTGCAAGTTGATCTTTAGTATGGATATAGGACACACGAAATGTACCATTAGAAACATGATTACGGACAAAGTGATAATCAATGACTACATGTTTCATTCGGGAATGAAAGATAGGATTATGGGAAAGATAAGTTGCACCCAAATTGTCACAATAGACGCACGGGGACACATGAAGGGAAACATGAAACTCATTTAATTAATTCTTAATCCAGATAACCTCAGATGAACAAGAGGCAAGAGCTCAATATTCAGCCTCCCTAGAGGAGCGTGTAATTGTTCGTTGCTTTTTAGAACTCCAGGAAATAAGGGACCCACCAAGGTATATGATAAAAGCAGAGGTAGAGAAGCGATCATGCAGATTACTAGCGCAATCAGAGTCAGAGAAAGCTGAGAGTGTTAGAATGGGTGATTTCCTCAGAAGCCAACCATAATGACAAGTGTGTTTAAGATAACAAAGAACCCGTTTAATAGCAGCGCAATAAGTGTCTGATATTACATTATCAACATTATTAACACGAAAGAGATAATAGTAGCACTCACTAACCTGAATATCATGTAGTATCCCATGATGAAACTGCAGCATGGTCCTCACCAATGAGAAGATGGTTGTGTATACACTGCATTACATCATATTTATATTCATATTGTACATAATTCAGCACTACATCGATATTAATTTTTTTATTTTTGAAGTTGTTTAGTATTGTTGTTCTACTTTAGTTTGTTAATAGGTGCTCGAAATAACTACTTTGAATGAACTAGCAAATTAGGGGGAAAAAAGAGTTTAAGTAAAGACGGGGAGTGATTGTATCATTCTTCTCTAGAGTCAACTGCAGAATGAAAATTCAACAATTACCAGTCAAGTTCAACTTAGGAAACTGCAATTGAATAAGTATAGGACAATCATTATAATAAGTTTATTCCTTCCTTTTTGCTACAAGAAACATCTTTCATTAAAATAAAAAGGGATAGGGGAAACATGTCTCTTATTATGGGAGAATTTTTTTAAAAAAACAATGAAATCAGAGTATGGTGTTTTGACTTACCTCAGGATTGAGTAAAACCTTTCTTTGGGGCTTTGACCTAATCTTTGGGGCTTTGACCTAATAAAAAAGGTCAATATTACTTGCTTTGACTGTATATAAGACTCCATCTCACTCAATGGTAGTCTTGGTAACTAATTGACCATTTCTCCGCTTGCTATGATTAGATGATAGTAATTCTTTAACCTCGGCGTATAGTTCTTAGTGTTCCACGTAGAAGGTTTGCAAGAATGGAGGAACTAGTTTTCTGTTATGAGGATATGATCGTAATATCTATTATATTGGTTACATGCTTGAGTTGTGGTGATGATGATTGTATTGTATGGTCATGCAACTTATAGTTGTACCCAATGAATTGTGCTAAGTCAATTTAAGACTTGTTTAAATATGGCAGTTATGTTGTTGTTAGATTATTCCATTTTACAAAAGTTCTCATTTGAGGATATAGACTCTTTAGGAAAAAGTTTTATGCTAATCTTGTTTTTATCAATTTAGGGTCCATGTTCTCCCATTTTACCACTACATAAACAAATGCTTAATTTGTGATTAGTGTATAGTAAACTACGTGAGTCGTACGCACTTGCCGTTTATATGAATGTCTTTCTTCTTTATCTCTGTTGAACAAAATACACACTAAAAAATACAAGATGGATAGTAAACAAATTACACACAAGGCTCAAGTTCAAACTCTACCATAAGAAAGCACTAAATAAGCAAGTATGCTAACCCAAACACTCATAAAGAGTGGGAGAGACCAACTAAAGCTACACCACTAAGGAGTATCTCTTTTCCCTCAATTCAAATGTTGGCACCTCTCAATGCACAAGACTTGTCTTGTGGCTTATATAGAGCTAAACAACAAATCACATGGGCTAAACAATGCTCATGGGCCAAAGAGTAACAAGGCCCACAAAGGCCTAATACTTCGATTTGGACCTAAAACACAAATGAGTGTTGCTTCCAATTATAGGCTTCTTCTCGTAGTGGTCGATAACACTTCAATCCTCGACAACAACCTATAAAGGTGAGTTTGATCATCATCGCCTTGGGATTAATGGGTATCAAAATCCCAACAATCCTCCACTTGATACCTAATAATCCTGCAAGCACCAAAGATACAAAGTCGAAACTTGCCATACACAAGGTATCCAGGAACAAAATGAAAATTAAAGACCTTACCATTTCCATGAATAAAACATCGACAACTGCTAACAATACTATCACAAAAGGCTAAGGTCAAATCCAAGTATCAACATATACACAGTGAGCTAATCTATGTATACATAACTAGTAGGTAAGCATCTTTAGTCAAACAACACATGCTCACTAAAGATAATGCGACACACACAAAAGGTTAGCACCAATGTACACAAAGTATATGCAAATATAACACAAAGTAAACATTTTTCAAGTAAGTCAATCAGGAGTAGAAAATAACACAAGAGTGATTTGTGACAACATGCGGTATGATGAAAACACAAAAGGGTATACATTCACAGAGATTCAACAAACACGTTTTCACAAAGAAAACATACCATGTCTAACACAAAGTCAGCAGTCACCCAAATGCAACAAATGCAAATATGACAACATGGAAATGATCTCTCTCGTACCCTTCCCATTACGTGTAGTTCGACTCAAGAGAACAAATCTCTTATCTCGTCATCACCTCTCACTCGATTGCTCACACTCTACATGTCTAACTGGTACACCAACTAAAGATCTCGGGTCGGGATGTTCCTCTATCACTAGGTTATCTCTCCATCACTAGGTAGACAATGGGCATCTACCTAATCTAAGATGACCGGAGCTCACCCAGAATTTCACTCTAGTTCACTCATAGCTCTCCATTAGGGTTCACTAAAAACTCTCCACAAGCTAACTCAGAACTCTCTACCTGGCCAGGGCTATCTCTTAGATAGAAAAATCCACTACATCCCCACATTCATGTCTTCAATGCACTCTTACTCATCTCTAACATCTCATCTCAAGCTTACCAGTCAGGCCACTCTCTACTACTCTACCTTACCAAATGCATAATCTACCTATTTGCATAATGATCACACACAACATTCATGCAAAAGTTTAAACTAAAAATAAGCAAATACAACAACACAAGCAACCACTCATGCCAAACAAACGTAAAAAAATAAAGGTACACACAGAGAGTAGACATCAATATACCCTACTCAGGTCATAACCCAAGGAGGACACCGCATTGCACTCATCTCCCATCTTCCTCTTCTGTTTACCTTCCTCTCTAAGGTAGTCTCTCAAGAAATGCCCAATCTTTTTGCATCCATAACATCTCTTGTTCTTTGCTCTTGACTTACCTCGACTTTTATTTTTTCCTTTACCACCATCATCGTTAGACTGATCACTGTCATCTTCAGAGTCATAGCTGTCGTCTTCAGACTCATCACTATCTTAACTCCATCAACTCATTCTACGTCCACCGCTCATCGTTTGAACTTCACCACTACTTCTCTCGTTTCTTTCAGCCCTCAACTCCAACTCTTTACTCCTCAAATAGCAAATGACAATATCAGTGGTCAAAGTGTCTCTCTCATACTTGATAGTATTTTTCACATCTTGGTAAGTATCGGGAGTAACATTCAACAAAATGACTGCTTTGTACTCATGTGGCACTTTTTCACCACAATTCGAGATGTCTTGCACCAATTTGTTGAAAACATCCAAATTGTCATCTAAATCCTTAGTTGAGTCAATCTTGAAACTGAAAAAACTCCCAAGTTGATAAAGCTTAATTGGAGTGGATTTTGACACATAAAGATCCTCCAACTTCTTCCAAAGAACTTTTGTAGAGTCATGTTTGGCAACTTTTCTCAAAACAACATCAGATAGATGTAAAATAATAGAACTATAAGCCAACTTATTCATTTCATCCTTTTCATTTTTTGTCAATTTTGAGGGAAAATTTCCACCATGGCTTTTGAAACCTTTTGTTGTGCAAGAAGTCCCTTCATCTTTTGTTGCCAAATTGAAAGATCACACTTCCCATCAAAGACCCCCAACACAGAGCATAATGATGTCATCTCGCCAAACAAGCACAAAGCACGCAAGAATAACAATCACGCAAGTGACCACAAGCAAAGTATAAGCAAATTCCGATCTACACAAAGTTTATGCAATGTAGCTAACCATACTTTCCTATAGGCTGGGTCAAAGAAATATGATAATGTAAACAATAACAAACACACCACACAAAGTAGTTAAGCAACAAAAGCTATCACAACAAGTATGTTTCTCACCAACAAAACTCACACAAATAGTAAATTTATCATAAATAATCTCACAAAAGCCAAACAAGCACAAAGCATGCAAGAATAGCAATCACGCAAGTGACCACAAGCAAAGCATAAGCAAATGCACTAAACACAAAGTTTATGCAATGTAGCTAACCATACTTTCTTATAGTCTGTGTCAAAGAAATATGTTAATGTAAACAATAACAAACACACCACACAAAGAAGCTAAGTAACAAAAGACTATCACAACAAGTATGTTTCTCACCAACAAAACTCACACAAATAGTAAATTTATCACAAATAATCTCACAAACACTTTTAACAAACTTTAATGAACATGGATTAATCACAAATTAGCCCCTAAACAATTCACACAAGCTAAACAAAGGTTCAAGAATACAATACCAAGCGGACCAGTCAATATGGTCCGTAAAACACGAGATGACGCTTTGAAAATTTCAAATTTTGGGTTCAATGTTCTCGTCAGAAAAACGTGCAGACGCCTTTAAGCTCGACCCATTTTCTGCACACAGCTCCGATTTGAAATCTGAAAGCACCGCTAGAATCCTCTCATCAAGATGAAGAATCTGTAGCAAGTCCAGCCCACTGAATATGACCCACATGAAGACAGACGGTGGTTCCCGAAGCGTCGCCTGTACACCCTGCTGTTTAACATTTTCCAACCTCACGCGCCCACCAATCAGAAGCGCCTCACTGCTAAGAGTTGATTGGTGGTCTTAGTTTTCGTTAACTCCCTCTGGAACGACTGAAAAATGGACGAACAGCTTTGCGTTTTAAGGTGCCTTCAAATTTCTTTGTCTTCTCCAAGTTAACTCCCTCTGGATTGCCTGAAAAATGGACGAACAGCTTCAAGTTTTAAGGTGTCTTCGAATTTCCTTGTCTTCTCCAAAAAATCTGAGTTTCACTTGCTCTAGGCTTCGAATTTCTAGTGATTTTCAACACAAGGATGTTTGCAAGCTCTGATACCAATTTGTCACAAATATTACACCAAGAACCCAAGAAAATGATGAACACAAAGTGAAAATCCAGGCTCAGGATTAAACTCTCTACAAGGAAACCCTAAGATAAGCAACTACCCTAACCCAAGCACTCACAAAGAGTGGGAGAGACCAACTAAAGTTACACCCCTAAGGAGTATCTCTTTTCCCTCAATTCAAATATTGGCACCTCTCAATGCACAAGACTTGTCTTGTGGCTTATATAGAGCTAAACAACAAAACACGTGGGCCAAACAATGCTCATATGTCAAAAAGTAACATGGCCCACAAAGGTCTAATACTTCAATTTGGACCCGAGATACAAATGGGTGTTGCTTCCAATTTTAGGTTTCTTCTCGTAGTAGTCGATAATACTTCAATTCTCGATAACGGCCTATGAAGGTGAGTTTGATCATCATCTCCTCAGGATTATTGGGTATCAAAATCCCAACAATCTCTTTTCTCTTTTTTTGTTTTTTGTTTTTTCTTCTATTTTTTTGCGTCTATAATTACTGGTTGATCTAGGACCTGACGTTGATGTTCTTTTGTGAACAATAGTCCTTAGATTAATTTTTTGAAAAGGAATCTTTGTTTAAAGCAAAGGGATTTGTAATGCGTACGAGAGTAGAATTCTCTATTAGTTAGTGGGTTTGAAACTTTTGGGTCCATTTGATGATTTTTCAGGGGCTGTAATTTTAGCACACGTGTTCTATGTTTTCTCTGATTTTTGGCTGCAATTCTAAGTTCAAGGTATAAGTGAATTAATACAATTCATCTTCATCCCCTGTTTGATTAGCTCATATATATATATATATATATATATCTTTGTTGGCATGCTCAGTTGTAAAAAAAGGGGTGTAAAACTGTATATATGTAGAAATGTTTGTTAACTTTTGGCCTCATACGGTATTCCTGTACCCAGCTATTAATCCATTCAACAAAATTCAATCAAAATCCAAAATGGGATAGCTGAATTTCTTAATTGTAAGGTCCTACCATAAGTGTTTTGGGTTGAATTAGAAACTGGTATGCAATTTGTGTTAGCTTGAACCAATAATTTCTAGCACTTTTGTACATGTACATATATAAATATATTCCTAGCTTTGTCTCAGAATCTTGTAATGCTGAGCCATTCTCTAAACTTTTTCCTCTGCCCATGATTCAATTGAAGAGACAAGATTTATGTTTGTTCAAAACTGTCATTTTGGTCTTCGTTCTGAATTTGAATGTCCTAATGAATCTGAGGGGTCATAAGCTTTCTTTAAGTTCCTAATGAATCTGAGGGGTCATAAGCTTTCTTTGAGTTAAAAACTCTTTAGTGTTCGATAGATCCATATGGAATGTGAAGTGAAGTTTTGTGTTTTGGGTTTGTCCTTTGTCCTATGTGTTGAGTCCTTTTCCTGTTTAACTCGTAGGTATTGTTTGCCATTGGGTAGAGCCTTGTATCCTTTCTATTTCTAATGAAATTTCCTTTTTGTTTAATAATAATAATAATAAGGGTAATTGGTACAAAAGGTCCCCAGCCTTGAATTAAAAAGAAAGTAGTCTACACTTGTTCGCTTGATTGTCTTTCTTATTCATCTCTCTTTTCTTTCTTATTGTGGGATTACTAATTGATCAATGACCTGATGTTGATGGTCTTTTGTGAGCAGTAGTTCTTAGATTAATTGGTAAAAAGGAATATTTATTGAGATGCAAATGGTTGTAATGGGTATGAGAGTAGAGTTCTTTGTTAGTGAGTTTGAAATTTTTTGGTCTTTTTGATGATTGTTCAGGGGCTGTAATTTTAGCACATGTGTTCTTTGTTTTCTCTAATTTTTTTGCCACTTTTCTGAGTTCAAAATATAATAAGAGAATCATGAAATGCATTGTTATTCGAGTTTTCATTATGTACCATGGTTTCCTTTTTGCAGTGTAGAAGAAGTTGATGACAAATAGGGAAGAAGCTAACTGTCTTTCAACTGTAGAAACAACAATAGAGATACAAGCTGACTAAACCCGCTAAATCAATTGTATTAGTTGGGAATTAATACTTTGGAACTTCAATGGCATTAGCAATTAATACTTTGGAGTTTTTCTCTTTATTTTCTAGTTGATATTGAACTTAGATAAATATGATAGATATGTTGAAACCTATTGGTTTTTTCCCCCATGCTGTGAGATTATGCTACTCCAATTCGTGTGGTTTTCCTTGCTTTCGTCTCCATTTTTATGCTTTTTATTGTTCTCAGTTACTTGTTTTGCCTGATTTTATGTTTCTCATTGTTCTCAGTTACTTGTTTTGCCTGACCCTCTCAATTAGCAAGATGTGAAATTAAGTCCTGAAATTGACTTTAAGATTATTAGAAATTGAACAGTTTCATGTGCATCAGACTACTTTTTAAGGCGCAGCCCAAGTGGGCAGGTTTAGTTCTTGCAAGATTAAGGATGAAGACTTGAAGAAACTGGTGAATAGCTTTCAATCTTCTCCTTTAAAATCTTATATTCTATATATTGTGGTTTCAACATTGTTTTTAGTAGTTAGGATGATCTTTTCCAACTAGTGGCATGTCCATTATCACTTTTCAATTGTCCCTGAAGATTGATGTTTTCATGGATATATACCTCACTGGATGCTCAATGTCTTGTTTTCTGGCTTGATCAGATCACCTGGCTACCCTTCATCCTGTTGGAAATAAGACACACATTTCCCACACAATTGTGGTACATTAAAAACAGTCCTTTATTCTCATTATTATCCTTCTCCACAACCAACAATCATATCCGTTTTCCTTTTCTTTTGATGGGTGGGGGTGGGGATTGTTTATATCCCAAAATTAAGGTTTGAGTATACAAAAGGTGCAACTATTATAGGGTGCAGAACATTGAGTATTTAGATTCGAATGTTTCAATATATACCCTTTATACCATTTTCTTTCTTGGGAATAGCTTTGTGATATCATCTATCGGTACCATAATAGGAAATACATCAGCACGTATCTATCAAATTTAGTCTTACAAAAATGCATATATCAAAAGTATATAGAAGCTATAAAGCATCCTTCGTCGTCCGAGACCTTCCGAGTGTCAGAGCAAAAATTTTTCCCTATGAAGTTCTCGGTTGTGTAATAAAATGTGTTATTTGTGTAACAATGTGACCTACATGTAGAAACTCTGTCTGATAGGTGTGTAACATTTTATGTTATATGGATTACAAGGTTCGTTACATGCATGACACGATGTGTTATATGTTATATGGGATGTTACATGTGTAGTAAACTATGTTATGCGTTTAACATCTATGTTATTGTTGTAACAAGATTCGTTACATGTGTAGCACGTTATATTATGCATGTAACAAACTCTGTTACATTGATAGCAAGCTATGTTTTTCGGATGACAATCTGTGTTACATAAATTAAAAGTGTAACATACTCTATTTAATAATGTTTTGGGTTAAATTTTCAATGTTATTCTACAATAGAATATGTTTTTTTTGTAACAAAATTAATTACATGTGAAAAAATCTATGTTATGTGTGTAGCAAGGTGCATTACGTATATAACAGGTAATATTATGCATGTAATAATCTATATTATGAGTGTAACAACGTTTTTTACACCGTATAGTAAGCTATGTTGTGTGTGTAACAAATTATATTATATATTTAACAAGGTGTATTACATGCGTAACATATCATGTTATGCGCTAAAAAATAAAGAAAAAGCGAAAAAGGAAAGTAAAAAAAAATTCCATCCCCAATGGCTGGCAAGCAAGCGGCAACTGGCTGGGGGTGGCTTGGGGTGGGTGAAGTGGGGTTGTGTAGGGCGGGGGGTGTTTAAAAAAAATTTTTTAAATGAAAAAAAAAATAAAAGGGCAAACAATAACATGCATTGTTAGTGCTTATAATATGATGTACGATACAACATTTTGGAAATTAAAAAAAAAAAAAACAAAAACCAAAGTTAGAAAGTAGGTACACAAATGAAAATAGTTTATCCCTTCGAAAAAAAAAATGAAATAGTTTAGAAAACTAAGGAGAAAAATAAAACTTCCCTTAAATGTTATGCATTTTTTGTGGTAAAGCAGTCAGTTGATTGGGGGAGAAAAGCGAACTGCCAAAGCATATGAATGGTTGAATTAATTATTTTTTTTTGTTTTCTTTTCTTTTCTTTTTTTTTTTTGGAAAGTTTTTGGATACATTGGGGATCTAGGGGACGGACGTGTGGTTTAAATTATAGTTATCAGACCCAGCTTTGACATTGAACCGGCCTAGGACCTAGGTCATTGGTTCACTGGTTCAATCGGTGACTCGGCGGTCAAACCAACGGGTCAATTCCGATCAACCCATTGAATTATTTTTGACAAATATAGCATGAATAATTGCCATTAGTGTCAATTCTACTATAATTTTGTAATTAAATATCATTACACAAGTGAAAATGAAACCAATGAATATTTTTACTAATAAAAACATTGTCATGCGATCTAAGCACACCAAAAACAAGACTTCATAAATGTTTAAAACAACGATGTGGCAATATGAATTAAAAACAATACCAACTAGGAATTAAAAACAATACCTTAAAGTTGAGACAACGATGTGGCAATATGAAGCACAGAAGAAACGGACCTTGAATTGGAATTTTTGGCTTCTAATTGCTTTTTTTTTTCTTTTTTTTTTTATCGGTAGGCTTGTGAATCGTGATTGTTGAATGGACAGACTGCAATGAGAGAACGACGATGAAAGTGGGGAGTGACTATTTGGTGAAAAATATAGGTTAAAAGATGTCGAGTTCTAAATTCCCTTGATGTGCAACAACCTGGGCGGTTATTCTGTTTTTGGGTCATCGGTCCTTTGCGAAACCCGTTGGGTCAGCCTGGTCAATTTCGGCTAGATTACATATTGTAAAACAATTATTAACTGGATCGGACATTTGACTAGGTCACCGGTTTTCAAGTCCGACCGGCTGGTCCGGTTTTGATAACTATGGTTTGAAACCCAAGACCTTCTACCTGGAACGTGAGAAACCTAACTATTATAACACGTATTCGAACCAAGGTTGAATTAACTAATTGATTGACAAAAGCTAACCTCAATGAACCACCACAATTGATAATAAAAGAGATATGTAGTCCATACCACCACCGGCAATCGAGAATGAACACAAAATGGTAGTTTGCCACCATCACATTTTTTTGTTCCAGTTCATCATTTATATATTCCACAAAACACAACATCCACTTCTTAACATCACTATTCTACTTCAAATTGAAATGTTAAGACCCCCATTTACATACATGTGATCGCCAACTTCAACTGATATTCATCTCAGCCCGCTGTCGCTGCTTCGTAGTTGTGCTTGCCTCAATCATCAGTTAATCAGTTAGTGCATCTGAGTTAACACAGTTTGGGTCTATCCTTCTTTAGAAATTATCAGGTTTTGCTATTTCAATATTTGTCGACAATCGATTGTTGATTTCTAATTGGGTTTTCTTTCAGTTTTCAACAATCAATCCGACTATTTTTATTTTTTAGGGGTGTAATGTCTTTTTGCCTATATATTTCAATTTAATATAAGGGTGTTTTTGTCAATCTATTAAATAGTTATTTAATGACAAGTGATCGGGCAAGTGATTCGACAAAGGAATATAGCACAACTCAATTGGAATAACACTCATATGTAAATATTCTAGTCCTTGTAGTAGTTATTGAAAACATATTGCAAAAATACTTATATCTCTAATATTTTGGAAAAAATAAAACCCAAAAAATTAAAAAATATACAAAAATAAATCAATATAACTAATTCATATTCTAAAAATAAAACTCCTACCAATATAGAGCACATGGAAGAGCAACACGTGTCGCGAAGGTTTTATAATGAAACCTTCAAAAGTGTCTTATAATGAAACCTTTAAGAGGTTTTTGAACATTTCGTTATGTCATTATTGTTTGAATTTTTGTTAGCTAACGACATTAGTACTCAATTTTTTTACTCTCTGGGGACATATGAGCCATGGATGGAGGGAATGGTTAGCTGGACTGAGCTAGACCGAGCCCAAGGTTTTTTTTTTTTTTTGCTCTCTCTCTCTCTCTCTAAGTTTGCTTTATTTTGTCCCTTTTATTTTCTTTGTTTGTTCCTTTGATATTTATAAGGGTAGTTATATTGATACTATATGTTTTATTAAACACACTACACTCTAATTGCATTTAATATTTTTCATCTTTTCATCTTTTTAGATTAAGACATTTACTTTTTTTCACTATATTTTTATTCTTAATCTTCAATGGATTATCACATCTTGTATCTAACAATTATTTCCTTCTAAATATTTTGGTGTGAGAACCATTTAAATCTTTTAAATAAATCAAAAAAGAAAAATCTGTAAAAGTAAAATTATATATTTTCTTATGATTTTAAAACATACAAATAATTTGTTTTTGAATAAGTCACTATTAAGAAACAAGATATAAAAATTAATTAAATAGTTCAGGAAAAAACACAATAAGATTTGTTGAGAAACAAATTTCTCAAGTTATAAAGATTAAGGACCTTCAATGTAATAAAAAAATAAAGTGTATCTATAAAAAAAATGTGGTATGAATATATTTTCCCTATTTATAATGATGATATGATATATGATATAACCGTTTTGACCCTTCATTAAAGATAAATAGCAAATTTAACCTTAAGTCCGCGATGTGTGTGATTTACAGTACTTCTAAGAAAACATATTTATCTAACATGAATAACTGATATGGATTATTTGGTATTAATGCATTGATTGTTTATAAGCAAATGGTGGATTTGAAGGCCAGCAATCATCTAATACATGATTAACAATTAAGCATGTCACTTTTTCATGTCGGATAAATATGTCTACCTAAAATTATTGTATAATTTATTGCTTAATCACCCCCTTTCCATTCAACGTTGTTATAGCTATTCATCAAAATTTTGCCAATTGAGTACTATTTCTTCTCTTTGAAAATAAATTAAATTTGTCATAATTTGATACTTCAAATCTATGTAGCCCCAATTCAACAACTCAGGGTAGGATTTAAAAAAAAAAAAAAATTGGGAACCGACAAGGGGACTCCACCCCTTTCCAACTCCACAGTATTTTTCAATTTAACTAAATTTTCCACATGTGCACCGCACAGGGTAGTGTTTAGTAAAAATATTATACTTTAAAAGTTGTGTAATATGAGTTAATACTTGATGTCGTAAAACGGATATTAAAAATATAACCTGCACAAATGGAATATGGATCGTACAATAGCAACTAGTACGTAATAGAAAATGTATACGAATAATAATTGAACACTGGTGCTTATTGTATACTGTTAGGAAAACCATCCAAAAATATTGTTTAATAAGAACTATGATAACCCAAACAAAGACAAAAATAAAAGAATGATAACGACATTGATTCATCTACGGGAATTCATATTTTAGGAGTTAAGCTGACAATGTTACTCCTTAATATGTGTAACCTGTAACATGATCAAATGAAATATAAACCAAACGAATTATGTATCACCACGATTGATGTGAAAATGTGTACTAATAATAATAACCACCTTCATAGGTTGATAACTACTCAATCCAGTACACATTACATAAATTGCAACCGACACCATCATTTGGTAAAAACTGACATATTATTTTTAAGTGAAATATATTATCATTAAAAACATCATCGATAATAACTTTTTACAAAAGTATATAGAACATTATGATTTAATCATAATTTCAAATTCTAAACACGTATGTGTCACAACTCACAACTATTGATAAGTTAAAAATAATAAAAATTTGAGTATATGAACACCCCTGAAGAGCTTTCAAAAAAAGAAAAAGATGTTAAGTATACTAACTACAGTCGACGAAAGTAAATTAATACGGGTTCATTATTGAATAAGGAAAAGGGCTTATGTTACCATGACTTAATGTGGACAATACAAGGAACATGGTAAGTTGGCTAACACAGAATAATAAGTGGAAACATCAACCACCTAAGAAGAAATCAAAAACATTACAAAAATAGAGTTACATTGAGAAAAGATAAAAACAATAAAAATTGAATGTTAACAATGAAAGACACAACTAAGAGGTATGCAATAATAATTAACTTACAATGTCAATCCAAATTTCTAAAAACTTGCTTGTACACAATATTGATAGTTTTGTTACTCCAGTGCCCATCACTCTCACAAATCATAAACTTCAACCCCTTCGGTTACTTAATATAATGTAGTTCTGGCACTAAATTTCTGGTTACTTACAATATGCACATTATTTGTGAGATTGGTCGTTAGGAAATATTTTTAACAAAACTTTTGGGAAGTTTTTGAAGGGGGTTCTTGGTTCCATTCCAAAATCCAAACCACATGGTAGAGATTCCGGAGAAACTAATTTGAAATTGATTAGCTGTCTTACACATAATATAGCTGGAGACAGACCGGTTTAATAATATATTAAAGTATAGAATTAGAAAGAAGATTCAATGATGTACATATTTAAGGAGCTTTAGTCAATACGAATCTTCATGATTTATTTTTACTCAGTTTAATACTACATTCGTCCTATTAAAAGTCTTAGTTTTCTTTTTTATTTGTCCCAAATTATTGTCCACTTTTATTAGTTAGTTTTTTAATTCTCTTATGTGCCCATATTTAATGTGCATTGATATTAATAAATAAGAACTAATAAAATTCAATAACAATTAAATGAATGGGTATATTAAGAAAAATGTTCATAAATTCTACTTTCCAAGAACATTAGTTGAACTTTCTTGAACTATGTCAAAATGATATGAAACTATTTTTATGGGATGGAGGGACTACCATTTGGAATATAGGAATCAAAGATTAACACTTCTAATGTTTCAAGAATAATCTTGATTCCTAAATAATATTATCACTCGCATGAGAAAACCGAGATTTTTGCCTTTCATTTTACTAATTTCTAGTTCAGTGTGTTGGAGATATAGACATTGTAGACATAACTTTGAGTGCTATTTAATTTTTAATTTTGAGATATAAATTTAGATTTGTATTCTCCTCATCGAGAGCTTCGAAAGCATATACTATTTACCCAAAATGATATTTAGGTAAATGAAAATTTGAGTCTCAAAGTTTGCCAAAGGAAATTGGTTTTTTAAGTGTTGGATTAAGTGTATGGGAGAACTTTTTTCCACATTGGAAAGATAGTATTTCAATGATTTGTTAAATATGTTTACATATTTTAATATGTATATTGTGTAGTTGAAAGGCTCTTTCTTACGCATGTACCAGCAGGGGCATGCAAATCACGGATCATAAATACATTTCGGATTATTGAACTTGTATAAGAGCTCGAATACCGGACCAAAAGTGGGCGTCTAGTCTAACTTGAGTTTTGTTAAAATAAGCTACGGATTTTTAAACACTTAAATCATGCGCTGGGGTGTGAGGAGTTGTAACTGGTGACTATTGTTGTTACAGAGAAATTTAAGTCAGTCATTTAACTCTAATGAATTCACATTTATTTTTGGCTATTAACATGCTTTACTGTTTTCTCAAAGAAAAAAACATGCTTTACTGTTGATGTTACAGAGAAATTTAAGTCCTTTAACTCTAATGAATCCACATTTATTTTTTGCTATTAACATGCATTGTATTGCCTATGTAGAAGAACCAAGTTTGGCCTTTTTAGTAAGACGAATTCTCTACATTTTCCTACCTTAACACTCTGTTTCATGATACTATTTAGGCATTATTTCGGTTCACCTAAGTAGGGACTTTACAGCATTGTTCCTCTAGGTTTCGACCAATGTATACTAGGAAACAGACGTCTAGCATATTGAGGACGAATCGATTTTTAAGGACACTGTGTCTAACACATGCCTCGTTTTTTTTCTTATTCTACCCATTTATGCCTTTATCGATTGTTTCCTTACTAACGCGGTAGATTTTGCTAACACAATGTTTGAAACTCGAACCTCAATGAATCCATACCGAAATTTACAGATGGATGTCATGTGTTCTATGTGTAAATAGTGGTGTACAAAATGGTATATTTAGCATCAATTTTTTCCCTATCCACGTAAGAAGTGGAGCTTGCGGCTGAATATAATGCCCAACAGTTAGCGCTAAATCATATACACATATTGAAAAAACTGATGTTCAATATAACATTTAACTCCATCTTTATAAAGCTTTTTATTTATTTATTTATTTTTTGCCCTTTTTAATTGAAGTGCGATAATTTAGAGCCCGTTTGGTTTGATTTATAAAGTCAATTTATAAAGGAAATTTATAAAGAGTGAAAATGAGTGAATATTTAATTAAAATTTAAAATGTGTTGTGATTGTTGAGTAGTTGTCAAATCAATAGTAGGTGAATTTATAAATGAAAAAAAAAATAATGCCAAACAAGTCCTTAGACGTGAGATTGAAATGAGATGTTGATAAAAGTTACCAATTTCTTAATGTGACTTAATTTTAGAATTGGAAGCAGGGTTTTTATCTTTTTCTTATTTTTTTTTTCAATCAACTTACCATAGAGTATAACTATCATGCATACGTGCCTCTAGAAGCAAATGGCGCTATAAATCCATCATCTGCTAGTGATTGGATGAGACTGTTGATAAAAATTATTTGTGAAGTAAAAACGCTTTTAAGAAACCAATGTGAGCTCCTTAATAAGGAGTTGACAGTTAAGTATTTTCTTACAACTGTGGGCTCCTTAGAAAACTTAGAAACTAAAATTCTGTTGCAATGCCAAGACCTAGTCTAATGACATTTGAATGTGTTTTCAAAAACTTTTACAGGGTTTCTAATTTACCGCCCCTACAATCCCTGTAATGATAAAAAAAAAAAAAAATCGTGTTGCAATTTAAGTATACAACTATAAGTATTTTGTTTTACCCGTTGCAATTTAAGTATACAACTATAAGTATTTTGTTTTATGTAAAATTTTCGAAATGTCTACTAATCTTCCATTTGTATACAAAATCTAAAATCTTCGGCGACACCAAAGAATTGAATGGATAAAAATAATCTCCTGCCAGATGTCAAGCACGTGGCGGGGGATTACTAGAGAAACCTATACATTGTAGGCATACGGATCCCACACAATTATCCCAATAATCTCCAGCTATGTGTGCATATAGCGGGAGATCATTACAACTTTTCATGTCTTAACTTGTCCAGACAAACTAGGTGTGATTGATAGAATAGTCTAGACAAAAACAAAAGAAAGCTATAATAAAATTTATTAATTAACTACCTTATCCGAGTCTATTGAGTTTTTCTTTCTTTTTTTCTTTTCTTTTCTTTTCTTTTTTTTTAATTATTGAGCTTTTTGAGATCGGAAGAGCGTCGCCCCTGATTTGTGGGAATTGGGGGCCTCCCAATTCCTACCAATCAGGGGGGGGTTCTCTCCCTATGGGGAGAGTACTCTCCCCAGAAGGGCTCGAGCTTTTTGTACTCAAGACAAATTTATGTAATGTAAGTTAAAAAGAAAAAGAAAATATAGGCCAATTATGTAGTAAAATTAAAAATTAACCTAAAGTCTAGTAAAAGTATATTACTACAATAGTAAACGCAAAATATAAACTCACTTTTCGTATTTTTCTAAGAAAACAATGGGGACTCCATGCTAAGGAGGTCGCATTAGAATGAAACTACTTAGAAAATGGGCCCCCCTCCTTACTAGGTGAAATCTTTAATTTCAATTACATCGGAATAGATCTTGAAATGTTTGTCAATTTGCTCAACCAATCAATAGGCGTAAATTAATTAATTCATATAAAATTGTTCTTTTTTTTCTTTTGAAAACTTTGAAACAATGGTTTATAAGCATTTTCTAAATGTTGTTTGACCACCCATCCCTCGAAATTCATATCCTTACTCAAAAGGTTTATGTTTACAGTCACGTTAGTGTTTGTCATTTGGTTTGATTCATCATTACTAGATAAACCTAAGGGATTTTATACCCAAAAAAAAAAAAAAAAAAAAGGAAAAATGAAAAAGAAAGAAGGAAAGGAAGGAAGGAAGAAGGAATATGTTGCAAGCATATACTTGGCTGTCAGTCTTAAATTGACACATTTTGAAAATTTCTCCTTAGTTCATTTTTCCTTATACATTTCGTGAGTTGCATGTTACCCTTTGAAATATTGCGTTATGATGTTTGAAATGTATAGTCCTCCTTTTCTTTCTTTAAATAAATAATAACAATGACTTTTGTTCATGATGAACAGTCCTCTCTCTCTCTCTCACAAAATCCTATTTATTTATTCAGATAATTTGTGTGTTTTATTAATATATATATATATATATATTTATTAACTGGGACTTAACTTTCAAGTATACAAAATTTCTAGGGTGAGTAGTACTCTCCCCCGTGGCATCACTTGATTGGTGGAAATCACCCCCTTGATTTCCCTGATTTCCACCAATCAAAGTGTGCCATACAAATGAGTACTCTAAAATCCCAAGTTATTTTTCCTACTGTGTCCATATATCTTTAACATTCGGTTAATTAGTAAACTAACACATTTTGACATTTGCTTTTCTATTTATTTTCATTCATACAAAGCACAGTAGATAAAATAAGACTTTATATTGGAAAAAACGCTAGTACTAAACTCAGAATTCATTGGTCAATTAAGAATATACGTGTAGATTCAAAGGCTTTAATCTATTATTTAATTTGAGTTCAAAATCAACATATGAGTATACATCACGAGGATATATGACTTCCGCTCCCCAACCTATGGCCTGCCTCGCCGTGTGGTGGCGGGCTCCCCATATAGTGGGGCCCACTCCTCTCTATAGGCAAACAAAAGCTGCCACGTGGGAGAAGCATTTGAGGTGGAGAAGCATTTGAGGTGTTTGACCGTATACATGCAAAGTGAAAATATAATTAGATTCACGGGAATGAGTGATTGAGATTTTTGTAATACAAATGAATCATGTTAATTGTTAAATATGTGGATATAATTTGTTTAATTAAATTATATTTAAATAGTTTGTTTGTGTAACGAGTGTGTGAAAACAAAGTGTTTGGTTGGAAGTCAGATTATAATCTGGATTATAATCTATTATATGACATAATTTTATTGGTTATTTTTTATAAAATGTAAACAATTACGCTTTGATTTTTACTTTTTAACTTTTTGAAAAAAGTGAAATCAATAAAATAATACTATATAACATATTATAATTTAGATTATAATTTGTCTAAATTGTCAAACACTTTGTTTGTTTTGTGTTTTGTCCTCAGCGCCGAAATTTTTATATTTACCGTGAATTGGCCCATTCGAGGAGCCCGGTACTGGCCCCCAGTTCATTACAACTGTCTGTGTAGACTCAGCATGGACGCGGCGCCTAACGTATATTACGCGTAATTCATCACACGCATAAACACACCACTAAACTACTCTACTCCTCTATATATTCCATTTCTCCGTTTTGATGCTGAAACTGCTTTACGTTTAACCCCTTGAATCTCCACTTGTAATTCATCAATATGGCAGATCGAGTCCACCCCGCGACTGATCCATCTGTTTCCTCAATGGAAACATCATCCACGACCTCTAGTGGAGCCCCGCGTCCACCGAATCCCGAGCCATCGAAGCCAGTTCCGCCGCCGCCTGCTACTTATGTCATCCAGGTCCCCAGAGAGCAAATCTTCCGCTACCCACCGCCCGAAAACGCACGCAAGTTCCAGACTCTGAATCGGAAGAAAAACAGTCGGTGCTCGTGCCGGCGGTGCTGTTGCTTTACACTCTGCTTTCTTCTCATCCTCATTGTCGCCGCCGGCGTAGCTGCCGGGGTTTTCTACCTTGTGTTCCGTCCTGAATCGCCGAGGTATGCAATAGATCGCGTTGAGATAAAGGGTTTTAATGTGACTTCAACACCGCCGATCTCGCCGAGATTTGACGTCAGCGTCCGGGCGGACAACCCGAACGACAACATCGGGATATACTATTTAAAAGACGGCGAAGCTAACGTCTTTTACGGCGACGTTAAGTTATGCGCCGGCGCTTTGCCCGCATTCTATCAGCCGAAGAAGAACGTAACGGTGTTCCAGACGGGGTTGACGGGGAGGCAAATTGTTCTGGCGAACGGCGTTAAAACGGAGTTACTAAAGGCACAAAGACGAAGGGCGGTTCCGTTTGTTTTGAGAGTAAAAGCGCCCGTTAAGATTAAGGTGGGGTCCGTTAAGACGTGGGAAATTACCGTTAAGGTCAGGTGTGACGTCACCGTTGATGCATTAAATGAGAAGGCAAAAATTAATTCGAAAAATTGTAATTACAGAGTGAGATTATGGTAGATAATTCTGATTATTATTATTGTTATTTAATTTATTCTTTTGGTAATGTACACCGAGTTTTGAGGGGGTATGACCAGACATTTCTCTTTCTTTTTTGCTTCATGAGCTTACACAAACACTGGTTAATTCAAATTTTCGATTCTCTCATATTGAGCAACTTGTGACCATTGATCGATTCAGTCTAATTGAAAGTTACAAAAAATGGGATATCGTTTGATTAATAATTAATAATAATTGTGATATAAGTTGGATTAAGTTCAACTAATCTATATCTGCATTGTATTAAATAATAATTGTCTGGCACAATTGAATTAAATCTTTCCCCACTTAAAAAGTGTCTGGCTCTATAACTAATATACCAGATAAGATAATTGAGCTATACTTCTTCTAATAGGCTTTTAAATAACTATAAGTTAATCAAATGAAAGTCTAAGAAAATTGGTTGACACATATTTAAAAAAAAAAAGTAATATTTTTGTTGGCATTATCACTAAGTCACATTTTTGCCATTTTTAAAAAGTTACATATATAAATTTCGTAAATTATAAATATAATTTTATTAGATGACATTTAGAGCTTGTTTGAACCTCTTTATTTGTAAAAATTTAGTGAATTTATAAAGAGGATAGAGGTAAAATGTATATTGAAAATATAAAAATGTTTGAAATATGTGATTGTAATTGAGTAGTTGTCAAATCAGTGATAGGTAAAATTATAAATTAAGAGAATAAATAGAGAATAAAGATGATCAAACAAGCTCTTAGTGTCTCTGACACGCCCCACTTCTAGTATCTGTACTATACTAAAAATGTGACGCGTGCCGACGATAAATTCTAACTAGAAGTTAGGATTCACGGCCTAGGCTTGTTTTCTGGTTAAAATCTACTAAAATTTTGGCAGCATATCCCCTATTTTATGAATAAACCACCCTGCATGACAACAATTCCGCCAAACCCATACTCCAGCACAACTCAAAAACCCCAAACAACCACTACAACACACCAAGCCAAATATGTATGTTAACAAAATGGACTCTACATAGATGTATATACAAAAGTATATTAGCCTTAGTCTTTTCTTCTTGACATTCATAAACCTATCAACATATCAAAATGTCTTCCACCACATCAACACACATTTCCTCATTACAATTCTAGTTGATCATGCCAACCTTGTCAAAGGCTCGTTTCCAGAATGGAGTCCCAGTGTTGCTCAAACTTCAGTTAATACCTGGAAGCGAAAACATTGAAAAGTATTTTCGTGAGCCTTAACGCCCAGTGAGTGGAATATTAAGAAACCTTCATACTTTTAAACAAAACCATCTTTATCATTGTTATTTTCATCCAAGCAAATCATAAGTAAATCATCTTTATTTATAAATCGTTACAACGATAGAAACATCATGAATTTCACTTCATTTAAACCTGATCTTGGGACCTGTGGGTTATGGGCCCACCACGCTTCCGCTGCGCCACTCTGATTTGTGAGTTGCAAGCTTCAAAAGCTCAACTATCTGTAAACAATACGGGAGTATTGTTGGCTAGCTTTCAAATGAGACATTTTGGGGTAGAATCCCAAGAGCAAAACCGTGCGGGCTAGGATCAAAGCGGACAATATCATGTCAAAGTGGAGCGGGTCGTTACAGTCTCTGTATGTATTTGTGTTCCTGTAAAAAAAAAAGTCATATTAATCATTATATTTTTGTCAAAACATCACACATATAAAATTATATATCTTCCATTTTATTTTTTGAAAAATAATTAACGATGGCAATTCACTATGACTTTTTAATTAAAATGTTACAAGAATAAAGTATTGAGACGTTATAAGATCAAAGTATTATATTCAATTAAAAAGTCACGTATAAAAATAAAAAGTCACATTTTTAATTTAAAAGTACATAAAAAGTCACTTTTCAACTAATAAGTCACAAAGTAAGTGTCATATTTCATTAAAAATTCGCATTTTTAATTCAAAAAGTGCATAACAAGTCCTTTTTCATTAAAAAAAATACACATTTTATAATTAATAAATTATAAAGCGAGATTCACATTTCATAAAAAAATTACATTTTTAATTCAAAAGTCAAATGACAAATCGTTTTTCATTAAAAACTAAAAAGTCACATTTTTCATTCAAATGTCACATAACAAGTCGTTTTTCATTAAGAGTCACATATAATTAATAAATCACAACGCAAGTATCATATTTAATTAAAAAGTTACATTTAAATAATAATTCACAAAATAAGTACTTGAAAGGGGAAAAAAGTCACGATCACAATTTTTTATTAGAAAATCACATGCAAAAGTAAAAGTAACACTTAATAATTAAAAAATCATATAAATGTCTCATTTAATTTAAGAGTCTCATTTGATCAATAAATCGCATATAAAAAAAGTCACATAAAAAAATATACTTATAAATATGTTATATTTATCGATACATTTTATTATCAAGAAGTCACATATATAAAATTCACATCTGTGTTATTTTATAATTAAAGGTCACATATAGAAATTTCTTCATAATCACATTTATATTAAAAGTCACATTAATTTACACAAAGAAATTACAAAGAATCTAAAGAGAACACTTGGAGAAAAAAATAAAAAATGAGAGAGAGGGCCGAGATTCCAAATGACACAAAAAAGAGCTACAAAAACCATATATATTAATTGACGTAATGATTTTAGGATGCATGTGATGATTTGTGAATCCCTAATTTTAACTGTATTTTTCTAAAACTTGTGAAATTTGCAGTAAATTTCCTAATTTTCTCTATTAATATCACCTGGCTTCTTTCAGTTCATATGGCTTCATATCCGAATAAAGTACATATTTTTTTTGTAAAGAAAATAAAGTACATATTTCTATTAGGTATTATAGAACTGAGAGAAATTTGGTTAATCCGACGGTTAATTGTATATTAGCATCATAGTTATTGACGGATTATGGATTTTTTTCCCAGTTCACTATACTAGAATGGTGCAGAATGGTACTAAGTTCTACCCTGGTCGAGATAGAGGAACCACATTCAAGGTTTAAAGGACTTCAGTCCTATTGTGATGATTTTGTTTTTATTTCCTTTAGAAAAATTGAAACTTGAGATGAATTGCTATTATGTTCCAGGATTAGTTTTAGAGTATCTTACAATTTGTTCAAAGTATAAAGGACCTCAGTCCTATTGTGATGATACTATTTTTATTTGATAATAGATGTGTTTTTTTCTCCTCAGTCCTCATATTGCTCATAATAAAAGTATTATCCTTTTATTTTTAACTTAGTTATTCAAAGCATATCCTAGAGGGATTGAACAAGGCTGTAAGCCTGTAATGACAATAGGACTGAGGTAGCATTACTTTTTTCCCTTGTCGTTCTCATTGTGTATTTTTCTGATTTCTTTATTCAATATACCAACATATTGGTGTGCTTTGGATTGGGTATTGTTTTATTTTGATATGTGCTTATTTTTCTAATGATTATCAACTTATCTGATAATTAATTTTCATTTATTTTCCTATGTTTTGTTGAATTACATGTTTTAATATTTTGGTTTTAAGTGTGAAAGCACGTTTTTGCAAGTTGTGTTTTTGTTTTACAACGACATTCGCTTTTTTGTTTGTTTCTTTTCCTTTTAATTTTCCCATTAAAATCCTTGACTTCTTTTTTCATTCAGTGTTGTTCTTAATTAAATGCTAATTATATATGCTATCGATTGCACATGAATTTAATTGCATATTAGGACTTATATCTCGTAACAGCGGTTAGCAATCAAGACGAGAAAAGGAGCCTGAGAATGTGAAACTTTGGGATTTTTCTGAATTATAATTAATAGATTTTGTTTATCTTTTTTGGATTTTTTCTTTTTATAAATCAGGAATCTACTGTATAATTCTTAGACGTTCTACACCTATCAAGAATCTATTGATTAAAAATTTGCTTTTTATTATTGAAAATGGTGAGTGATTTGAGACAGTTGTAGTACTGTTGCACTCATATTTCTATCAAACACTTGCATTTTAAGGGGCTCAATGGTGGCGTTTATATACAGTTAATCCTAAAAAATAAAAAATAAAAAAAATGAATAAAGTAGTTTAACCATTCAATTTTGATATTGTAATACGTTGGTATTCTTTTCCATGCATTGGTTGTGTAACATTCCTCAAAAATCTTATAAATAAATTATGCAATATAATCGTCATTTGGTCAATGATGAGAAAGTGACTTGAATTTACATCAATTGAAAGGTTAAAGTGATCGAATTGAATTGCATCAATGGTAAAGTTACAAGATTTGGACACACTGGATAGGTAGCTTATTTTCTTTCATAATATTATCTATCATTGCCTAGTCCACCATATGAACCATGACATGAGCATACCTGGGCCATAATATCATCACCTTGATAACTCTACATCACCCCTTACGTGTGAAGGAAGAGATAAAATCTCCGCTTTCTCACCAGGAACAATGTTACTTCTTTTCTGTTCATGCATTTGCTGAGAGTCAAGCTGCACATCAGAGTTTAGAGCTTCATCTGTAACTTGAGGCTTTCCTGAAACAGCAGCCTGATGAAAGAAATAAATTAGCATAATCATCAAAGAAAGATAAATCAAAGACCTCAAACACAGGATATATAGATCAAAGATCCCAAATAGTTTGGTTAAGTAAAATCGTTCTCTTTAGTTCTATACCCCAAATGTGCACATGGTTTTGGAAGGAATTGACATTATCAAGTGCACATGCATATAGATTGGAGTGAAAAATTGGCAATATTTTTTCTACGCTAAAGAAAAAGATATCTTTAGCATCGCTCATGATGATTCTCTTTTACTTTTAAAGATAGATATTCAGACTCACCTAGAGAGAAAGTGAAGCAAATCTGTTTATTTGATCATTTGTTATCAAAGAATGAGTCTCTTGAATCCAGTTACAGCATGGTCACATACAAATTCCATGAAAAATCTTCCCCATCTACTGAAGAACAAACTGCCGGTTTCTTTCTTTGACACAAATCCCAGAAAAAATTCTTCAGTGTTTTCTTCAATTTCAACATCAATAGTTCTGGCCAAAGAAGGAGATGAAGAAGACAGCAAACCTAGAAACCATTTACAACCAGGCAACCAGCTTTTGATTTCAAGGCTTATATGTTAGAGAAGGCAGGTACTATAAACATGGCTTTGGGAAATGCAATCTCGTTGAAGGAGCCATTGACGATTCATGAGTCCATGAAACATTATCTTCTTACCGGAGGCAAAAGGGTCAGGCCAATGCTCTGTGTCGCAGCATGTGAACTTGTGGGAGGGGAAGAATCCACTGCAATGCCTGCATCTTGTGCTACTGAGATGATCCATACCATGACTTTGATTTACGATGATCTTCCGTGCATGGATAATGATGGCATGCACCGAAGTTTTGAGCGAAAACATTGCTATCTTGGCTGTTATTGCACTTTATTCACTTGCCTTTGAGCACTTGGCCACTGCCACAAGAGGGGTTTCTTCCGATGGGATCAACAAAATGGTTAGTGAATTGGCCAAGTGTGTTGGATCAGACCGGCTCGTGGCCGGACAGGTGCTTGATATATGCTTCGAGGGATCATCAGATGCCGGAATAGATCATTTAGAGTACATTCATGTACACAAGACTGTAGTTCTGTTGGAAGCTTCGATGGTTCTTGGTGCCATTGCAGGTGGTGCAACCAATGAAGAAATTGCCAGATTAAGAAAGTTTGCTACGTGTATTAGGCTGCTGTTTCAAGTAGTGGATTACATTCTTGATGTCACAAAATCTTCTCAGGAATTGGGGAAGACAGCTAGAAAGGACTTGGTGCCTGGTGGCCAACGAAATGACTTATTCAAAGCTTCTTGGCATTGAAAAGTCAATGGATTTTGCCGAGAAATTGAATGGAAGCTCAAGAACAGCTAGCCGAATTTGATCCCGAAAAGGCTGCTCCGTTGATTGCCTTGGCAAATTACATTGCTTACCGGGATAACTGATATGTCATCAGTATATTTCTATTACTATTTTGATATTCATAGAATCCATGTTGATTCTCATTTAATTGTCACAAATTCAAGAACTGATATCACTAAAGGAGTAATTGAATGCAAATTTCGTATAAACCACTTCTTTGGAAAAGTTCAAGTCCAACAAGGAAGAAGGTTAGGTTGCGTTCTTTTCGTGATTCAATTTTCTATTTTTCAGTTTTTAATTCATTTTCAATTTTCTATTTTGAGTGCTTGTTTTCAGATTCCTAAAAATGCGTTTACTTTATTATTTTGGAAAACTGTTTTAAGAAACACAAAATTGGAAAAGATGTTCTTTTTAACATTTTAAGAATTTATTTGCTAGTTAAGTAAATTAAATAATTTCGTTTAAGTAAATTAAATAATTTTATTCTTTCTTTAAAAAAATATTTTATTCTAATGTATCATTACCAAGATTAAAATATGAAATTTTTCTATATAGTTTGTTATGAGGAAAAAATAAATTAGAGGAGAGAGAAATAAATAACATTTGGGCGAAGGGACGAAGGAGAGATGAGAGAGTAGTTGTAATTTGAGTGCATCATTAGAACAAAGAAATTAGAGGAGAGAGAAAGAAAATAAGCAGACGATGGAGAGAAGCGGCACTGCAGTAGTCGTAATTGATTTGTGGGCGGAGAGACAAAAGGTTGTAAAATTAGAGGAGAGAGAAATTGGAATTCCCAAAAGAAAGCGTTTTCTGTGTTTTTAATTAAGTATCGTGTTTTGATTAAAAACTCTCAAAACGACTTTTTATTATTTTTATGTTTTCTTTGTTAAAAAATTCCTTGTTTTTCAAAATTCGTCTTTGAAAATATGAAAGTAAACGCGTTTTCAATGTTTTAAAAAACTGAAAACTAAAAACGATCTCAAAACAGTAAAGAGAACATGCCCTAAGCCTTCAAGATTGACTAGGGGTAATTTTGCCACTGTACATTCCCCTCAACTTTGGAATTGGTCTTCAAGATGTGGAGTAACGGCTGAGTGGATGGTTTCCATCCATGGGGACTTGGTTGAGGATTTTGGGAAAGGTTAGGGATCCGCAGGAGTAAACTTAAAGGTTGATGACGTAATTTCTAAATTGTTGAAAGGTTGAGGATTTTAAGTGTAAATTACCCTAAATGTAAATATATGATGCAGAATGATATTAGTGTCTTGTATTAAATTTAAAAAAGAACTAATTGAAAATAATTACAAGCACTGCCCATTGTGTGCCGCAACTATATGATAATAACCAGGGTTAGATACAGTCGCCATTGCCATCTTCTGCTCGGCGGTCCATATCCAAACTCGCACCACCATCTTCAGCTTCATTGCGCTTGCGCACTACCACCACCAAGTTCAAAAATTCAAAGCATTGTAAACTGATACTCTATGGTGGTATACTATTTGGAGGAAGGAAAGACAAATGTAGTGAAAAACATATAATATGACATTATCATGTCAACAACTATTAGCGTTATATCAGTTTGGGAATTATATATCATCCTTAGAGCACCTGTATTGGTATTGTTAAATTTAGAATAATACTATTTATTTAAACTAGATACCGGTCTCCAGTCAATTTGTCATTTCTTTATTGGTTGTTGAATAAATCAATACTCTCACGTATTTATGCAAATCCACAAATCCTCCAATATAATAATATCAATTAAACTAGAGACCAATTTGCAACCTAGATAAAATAGCATTATTGTTAAATTTAGTTATCCATATATATAATAAAGTGTATTTTAGGTGATTGTTAAATGTCACACATATAAGTTAAATTTAACAACTATTAAAATGCACACTGAATATATTAAAGAAAATTACTAAATTTCACTTAAGTCTAAGTGGACCATATTCTTGTCAAAATTTATTCGTCAAACTTTATTTTTTTAGAAGATTGGTCAAACTTTATTAAATTAATAAAAAAAATTTCAAAAACATTAAGACCATGTTTGATCCTCTTTATCAAAATATATTTTAATCCTATTTATCACTGATTTGACAACTACTTATTTATGACCACAAATTTCAAACTTCTATTAAATTTACACAACTCATTTCACATCTTTATAATTTCTCTTTATAAATCAATTACTATAAATTGAATTAAATATGCACTAAATTCTAACACAATGTTAAAATTGTTGTTAAAATTAACAATAAATTCGATAACTAACTAACAAAGATTCTTTTAACAACTTCTTTAATATCACCAATCCAATTAAGGAGAAGAGTTCATTTCTAATACACATTATGTTTGGCAACCATTTTTAATTGGAGCGGTTTTTAAATGAATTTAAAATTCAAATTTTGTATAGGTGTCGTTATGTAATGATGCTATGTGGAAGTAATAATTAAAATGATGTGAAAAGTCACATCACATCAAATATGTGGTTTAATGGTGTGATGTCATGTGGTAAAAATTTGAAATTTAAATTGATTGATAAATGATAGTGGGTTTTAAATGGTAAACAAACAAAGTGACAATCTATCTAGGTGTTTTAGATATCATCCACCTTACCTCTGGTCTTATGTTGGCTCCTGCAAGATGCATGCCACATAGATGCTAAGTATATCTCGAATATTGTTTAAAGTATGTGATTTTGAAACTTGCCATGTTAAATTGGAAAACAAGCATTGGTACTTTAAGAGCATTGAATTCAGTGTTACAGATGACTAGAAATCACATATGAATTTAAAGCCGTAATTTATTATTTAATTTGGACCCTAAAACTCACTTATAAAATTTTGATTAAATGGGTAATTTTCACTCTAAGTCCCCAACCTTTCAATTTTATATCAATTTTGTCTCAATTCTTTTTTTAAGCCTACTGAGTCCCCAATCTTTCATTAATTATCGCATTATGTTCCCAACGTCACTTTTCGTCCCCAACCTTTCAATTTTCGCTATTATCCCCTATCAAAATGACTATTATACCCTTGATTCTTTTTTTCTACTATGCGTCCCCAACTTTTCAATTTTTATCAATTTTATCTCTATTATTTTTTGAACATATACAACCCCCAACCTTTCATTTGTTATCGTGTTATTTCCCTAATAACACTTTTTGTCCTCACCCTTTCAATTATTGATTTTAGTTCCTATCAAAATTACCATTATACTTTTAATTATTTAAATAAAAATATAAAAATAAAGAATAATATAAAATAAGAACTCTACACATCTTAACGTGCAGTGATCTATAAAAAAAATTCGATCTACATCAAACTTGAAGGATACCTAATCCGCAAAAAAAAAAGTTTCTAATCCGAGAGTCGGTGTAACAGATTAGATCAGATTTTTAATTCATTACATATTACGTAGCATATATGGATCATGGTGGATAAAAAAAATTATTTTCTATTTACAAAAATAGATCGGAAGAGCGTAAATAGTAAACACATTATTTTAATAGTGAGTTGGAGTGGGTAGACTGTTTTCATTAGGTTATGTAAGAGTTAGTTGGAGTGAGTAGACTTCTTATTTTATATTATTTTTTATTTTATATTTAAATAATTAATGGTATTAATAGTAAAATTTAAAATATTATGTATGAAAAGTGTTAATGAGAATATAACATGTAACATGATAAAAAATGAAAGTTTGGAGTTCTTATGCACCCACAAAAATGAGTATAAAATTTTATAAAAATTAAAAGATTGGGGACCTATAGTGGAAATAAAGAATCAAAGGTATAATAGTCATTTTGATAGGGGCTAATAGTGAAAATTGAAAGGTTGTGGACGAAAAGTAATGTTGAAGATATAATACGATAATTAATGAAAGATTGAGGACTTAGTAGACCCAAAAAAAGAATGAAGATACAATTGATATAAAATTGAAATGTTGGGGACCTAGAGTAAAAAGTACCCTAATTAAAAGCACGTTCCTCAATTCTTTTGGAGGAGTGAAGTTTTCTCCTATTAAGAGCATCTCCAATGCTCTAGTTAGTTTTAGGAAAAAATGGTGCCAAGTAGGAAAAAAATGAATGTTAGGTAAAAATCATTCTCCAATGCAAAAAGTCTTTGGGCTCAAAATGTTGACACGGCAAAGCAAGGTCCTTCAATACTGTCTGGATCAAAAACCACATTTCTATTCTAGCTTGTGAAGAAGAACACTGCAGAACTTCGGAACGGACAAAGCAAAGAACTCCGATGGAGGTAAACGTTTGTATCTTCATATAATGTAAGACAATTACCCAGATTCTTTTTGTAGATATTTTATGGTTCTTAATTGTATAGATGTTAAAACATTGACTTACATTTCTCCTTGTAAAGTGCGGTTTGGAGTATGTGATTTTCTGAGATTGGTTTTTAATTGGGAAGATATAAAAATTATAGTCCACTGCGATTTTAAAACATACCAGGAAAAAAGTATAGTTTGAATGTTAAAACATTGACTCACATTTCTCCTTGTATAAATTGTTGTTTGCAACGTGTGATTATAGTGCTAATTATAGGTTGGATGTTAATTATAGTGTTGACTAGTTCTAAATTGGGTTGATGTTAAAACATTGACCCTCATTTTTCCTTGTAAAGTGGTGTTTGGAGTATGTGATTTTCTGAGATTGCTTATTAATTGGGTAGATGAAAAAATGATAGTTCACTACAATGTTTAAACATTCCAGGAAGAGGTACAGTTTGAATGTTAAAACTTCTTTTCAGGTTTTGTTTTCTGGTTGAATGTGTTCTTAGTGCTTGAACACATTGAACATTGAATCAGATAAGTAATGGTTAGGTAGAGAGGTGTTTTTGGACTTCTAGTTCAGTGTGGTCTATTTACTTTATATTGTAACGGTCCCAATTATTATCTAAGACAAGGGCTAAATAGCAACACAGCAAAGCCTCATGTGATTTTCATTATTGTTATTTTTCTCTCTCTGTTTTCTGGCCAAGAAAGTAGCCATTAGAAAAGCTCAACAACTTATATTTCCAAACTCCTTATTTAGTGCACCAGTAAGTCGTAGAAAATGGGTGCACCAGTAAGTCCTAGAAAATGGGTGGGAAGTGAAAGAATTAGTCACAATTGCTATTGTAAATGACAGTAATATCCTACCAATTTTTTGCAATTACCACCATATTAGTTTCTACACTTTCAATGAGCTAGCGAAGTTGGACTTGACAGATAAGTTGTGTGGTATAATTAGAGAGTAAACTGTGGGTCAACTTAAGACACAAATCTGGAAAGTTTGTCCTACTATATGCCAAACTATTGATGTTGAAGGGGTTTAGTGAGGAACATTGTGCATTCACAATTTAATATATTGTTGTAATAGGATCCTATCCATGGCATGCGATTGCAAAGTGTTGAAAGGTTTTCTGTTGTTGTTTCAATTCTAAATTTGTTTACGATACGAAAGATTTGCTTACGTTGCATAAACTTAAATTTGAATTTGACTTCTTTACTGTGTAAAAATCTTGTATAGGCGCCGAAAATGAGTTCTCAAGAAACCAATTACCCATGTCTGTCGCAAGTTACAAATGTTACCACACCCGGACTGGCAAACCACTTTGCTCCAATGAATCCAGCATTTCAGCCCAACTACATATTCACTCCAATGGATGCGTCAAACGTCTCTTTTCTCAACCAGCAATATGGAGCGGCTATTCCTAATAACCACTATGGATCAGCTATGTCATTCCAAGAGTTACTAAATAGTCCAAAATTTCCAGTTGAAACAAGTCCAACCTCTACTAAACCAAAAGGAGCCAAAACAAAGGAGGTAGACACTGACGGCAAAAAAAATTGGACTAAAGAAGAAAATATAGCATTAACAACAACATGGCTTTATGTTTCTGTCGACTCAGACATTGGTAACAATCAAAGGAATGCTAGTATGTGGAAGCGTATATTGCAAATATGGAGGGAAAAAATGGGAAGTGACTACAACCGGACCCGAAATACGAATAGCTTGCAATGCCATTGGAAAAAAATACAAAAGGCAGTTAACAAGTACCATAGTTACTATGATAGATTAGAAAGGCAGCCACAAAGTGGCAGATCGGAAGACATGGTGCTTCTTGATTTCATCATTGTTTGGTCTTACATTATTACGTAGTTGCAAAGTTTTTTTTTTTTTTTTACTGGCTTAGTGAACTTTCATAAATCTTTTTCATTTCCTTGCATTGTAGAGGAAAGAAGCTATGGAAACATATAAAAAGTGCCATGGCGAGGAATTCCAGTTTGAACATTGTTGGGAGATAATGAGGAAGAATGCGAAGTGGTGCACTAAAATGCTAACCAAGGCAAATGAAGGCATTGAGACCGTGATTGACATGATAGATGATGGCAATGAAGAAACCACGGACGCTTCAGCATCAAAAGGAAACCGTACTGAGGGGCTGCCACGTCCCCAAGGAAGAAAATGATCTAAGGAGAGAAAAAGGAAGTTGGGTAATGAGAACGTGGTGGCTGATGCTCTTAAAAATTTGCAGTCTACCTTAGAAAGACAAATTACTATAACGAGAGAGGAGCTGGAATTGAAAAGAGAAAAGGACAGGAAAGATTTCGAGCTAAGGGAAAAATTATTTAAAACAAATAGAGGTGAAGTTGAGAAACCAACAAATGAAGGAAAGGGCTCAAAAGAGACAGGAGCAACGCTGTTTTTTGGCTACAGATATAAGCCAACTTTCTCCGGAAATGCAGGCCTACTTTAAAAGGTATCAACAACAGATTCTGAGGGAGTGGGCAAAAGATGGACTTTTTGGAGAAAATGCTGCAAGTTTATATAAATTAGCGCTTACCTTAAAATGATTACTGTATACGATTCAGAGACCTTCTCTTTATGAACATATACTGATGTAAAACCATATAAACTTTCAGTGTCAGGTTGACAATAATCATCAGAGTCAATTCATTCAGGTACGTTGTTAGTTAGTGATTAATTATAATATTTCCTTGTAAAGACAGCCTACTATATTATTTTTCCACTGTTTTTATGTTTCTGTGTAAAATGTTAGGCATATCAAGTTGTGAAAGAGTAGAAAAAACTGGTACATATCTAGAAGGCAAAGATAGAATCTGCACTATTCTAGATTCAAAGAGCAGCAACCTATGCCACTAAGCATTACTCCAAAGATTTTAGAAAAGCAGGAAAATAATAAGATTTTGGGTTGTAGTAAACTTTCTATACAGATACAGATAAGGATAAAAAAAAATAAAAAAATAAAAAAAAGAGTACTGCAGGTTGTAGTTTCTATATATGGGGCTTGAACATTACTCTTCTACTGCTGAGGGTTCTTACTTTTTAGAATAATCAATTGCTTACTAGATTTTAGCATATAGCAGATTGTGGGGCTCTCAATAGTCTTCAAGTATTGTCTTCAAGTATTGTTATTGAACATATTGTATCCAAGTACCTTTTTATATTATATGTGTTTATCCCTTGCAGCCCGGCCAAATTGATGACTTGGATGATAGTTCGCATGAACAACAGAAATACGTCGGAGAGTTGCAAGCGGAAGAGGAATGATGCATTGTCTACCTCTTGATTCTTTTTTGTAAAACCACCATGTAAATGTGGCCATAACACCAAGGCATTTTTATAGTCTTTTGGCAGTAGTAATGTCCGTGTAAATGCCCCCTCTTTTGAACAGATTTCATATAGGCTACAATGAAGGCTGTATCCAAGTGCTTCACGTGTGTGGTGATTTATGTAATGATGTAATGTGGTTACTATGTCAAATTACTTGGATTATGTTTCATTGCTATAGTGCACTATTTTTTTTTTTTTTTTCATTTTCTTTGGTGCAATGAAAGTTTAATGATTCTATTATTATAAGCATATTAACGGGCATTGCCATACGTAGTTACAAACCTCTTGAAATGCCTGCCGGAAAGGATTAATACGACCATACTCATCATAACTACTCGTCATCTGGTAGCAGTGTGGATTGTTAGTATAGTTATTATGCAGAAATAAGTTTTCTGAACATTGGCCATACTGGAACCATCATACTTCTGCATTTTTTCCTGCTTTTCCAAGCTTTTTCAATGGTTTGTTTGGGTTTATCACACCTGAGACTTGCACTATGCCATATTCATCCATTCCGAAATTATTTACTCCTTCAATTATATACCAGAAAAGAACCATGTAAATAAATATATTTTCACAATAAAATAAAAGTTTGATTTGACAATATTTAGCACAATTCTTTTTGCATTGGAAATATATTTTATAAACTAACTGATACAAGAAGTAAATACTCATGTGATATGATATCGTACAGGGCTATGCAAACAAGTATTCATACTGCTTTTTTTAAACCATACGTAAACAATATATGCCTTAAAATACTTATCACAATACAGCCTCACCATTATATGGTGAAAAATTAGAGGATTAGACCCATACACTTTCACAATCATATGATAACTCAAAGACCGGAATGAGAATCATTTGTAATAAATTACATATTGCGTATCCAGAAGATTTTTACATCATGGCTAGATCTACTAGAAGGTAAGCTTACATGCGTAAATTGTATATGATTATATATAGACAAAAGGTACAGAAAGGTAATACAACGCCTTCCAAAAAGTGCTCTTCCGATCTTGATAATGTTTAGTACAGCTCTATCTGAGTATTAGCCATGCCCAAATTCAATGTAAAGGGAGATTGGAGATTGAAGAGTGAAGCATTGCATCATTAAACAGAGCAAAGAATCGGGATAAACCTGATGCGGACCTTGCTAATGTAGAGTACAATATACAAATGTAGAAAGAGATCGGAAGAGCGTGTGTACTAAGTTCCCTGAAGCATAAACATGGGTTCTATTAGCATATCCGGTATATAGAATCTCTTTGAGTTATGAACGAAATTCGAATAGCAAGATTACATTTAATGCTCACATTTCATATGTATACCAACTGACAATTGAAAATAATTCATAATTATTCAGCAAAAAATAGAAATAAGATACTCGCACTTCATCTATCAATCAAAAATTGAAAAATTAATAGAGACAAAACCATCCCAATTTGTGTATCCAACAGAAGGATATATATTACAATAACTTAAAAAATTGTTACCTCATGAACTTCCACCATTGGGGGGAAAAAGAAAAAAGAAAAGAAAAAAAAAAGAACTAACTAAATAGTTTCAGGTTTCTCTCCTAAACTGAACATTTTTTAGGTAGCTAACTCTGAATCGATATAGAATTTCCTTTAGCGGGAGCAACCTTAAGTACCTGGAAGAGTTTTTGGGTAGCTTTTTTTTTCCCCATGCTGAGTGAGCATATTTTAATCAAAAGAGACATTTATATTTCATATAAAATCAGGAAAAAATATACAAGAAGCCAAAGGGGAAGAGCATCCCTAAGGCACAGAACAGAAACAAACTGAGAAACATAAAAATACACAAACCAGAGCAAAGCTGCAGGAAGAAAACAAACGACCAAAAAATCAACGATCAAACCAGCCGTGGGATGTCCAACATAGAAATCTCGAGTTTTTGGCAGCTAAGTCTTAATCGATCGAAAATCTAGCATGAGGAACCTTGAAGGAACGTACCTACAATTCTAGCATCGCCGGTCAAGACCCTGTCTGCCGAAAGAAAATGAATTCCCTGAGGCTAAGCACGAATAATCATCGACTGGGGAAACTATATTGAAACAAAGGCAGCGAAATTCGTTACCGTTAATAGTAATTTCCGGGCCCCAATCGGTTTAGTTTTCCTCCCTATTTTCTCTCTGGTATCAGTCTTGCTGTTTGGGTTCTGTTTTGGTGAAGAAACGACAAAATGCATTGGAGAGGGTCAAATGGGTGATTTGGGTCTATTTTTAGGACTACTTGACACACAGGCAAGACATGGTCTTTTTATTTTTATTTTTATTTTTTTGCCACATAGGCTTCAATAGAACAAGAGCATTGGACATGCTCTAAAAAGATTTGCAAATTCCCCTTATAATTTTTTTTGTTTATTAAAAAATTATTATACGTCCCGACTCCCGTCATAGCCTTTTCCTTTTCCCCTCTGAACCCCAATCCCCCAAATCCGAAAATCACAGGTCACTGATCAACTAATGGCTGAAGTATTGAACGCCGCCGGTGAGGACGTCGACCGCCGTCGAGAGCGAAACATTAACGACAAATCCACGGTCTCTTCAGCAACTGAGGCCGAACCGGACAACACATCACCGCCGCCGCCCCCTCCGCGCCGCCGTGAACGTGACTCTCGGGAGCGTCGCGATGAGAGAGACATTGATCGACCGCCACGCCGTGACTACTACGACCGCAATCGATCCCCGGCCCCGCGTGCGAGGGATTATTATAAGCGTGGGAGGAGTCCTAGTCCTCCTCCCCCACCTTATCGTGACCGACGAGGAGGTGGAGGCAGTGGTGAGCACTCGCCTCCTTCAAGACGTTCGCCTCCATTTCCGTCTAAAAGGTTGAGGAGAGATGATGGATTTGATGGACGGAGATGGAGTCCTAGAGGACGAGGTTATGGACCTGGGAATCGGAGGTTAAGTTTCCTAATATTCATTCCCCACATTTCATAAGCTCATAATGCACAAGCTTTACCGGATTATGCACGATTCTTTGATATTTAGTTACTAGTGCTCCATTAAGAACGGGCTGAGTATTTTAGTTAACTTGAGGAATATTTCTAGGTTTTTAGGACAATTTCTATACCAATGACACTAATTGTACATACATCATTATGTGTATTTGTTAGGCAAACTTGCCTGTTATTTATGATAGTCAGCAGTGGCTAGGCTAGCGTTATACTTGTTCTACTGCTAAACCATCTAAAAAGCAAACACAAAATGTGAAGTTATCAAGAAAACTGAAGAAATACTATATCAATAATCAAATCCCCTAACTTGGTCACTAGTTTAAAAGTTCAAGAAAAAAGGAAAATTCAATATATCAGCGAGAAAAATGGTGGCTTTGTATGCACCAAATACCATTTGAATATCTGAGGATCTGGATTCAAAATCAAGAGTTAGTGCCGGATCCAGAGAATGGCTTTAAGCAGTTGAACTGGACTATTGAAGGTCAGGCGTGAGATGGTAGAAAAACAAAGGTCAAATGCTTAAAACTGGATTTAACTTTTAAGCAGTTGAGATGTGGGACAGAATCTTTTGGGTTAATTTAATGAAATAGATACCTTTCTAAGGCCAGTTTTGTCCTGATGCACCCAGGGCAGCGCTTAGTCTATTGCATGTGTCACTTGATCTTATATACTCCATCCGTACCTAAAAAGTATTCCCATTTCATTTTTCATATATATTAAGAAAACTTCATTAATGTTGTTGGAAAAGTACAATTTAAGATCGTATTTCCTAATATACACTTATATTTATTGAACATCTCGCTTTAATTGTTCATTATTGTCAATTACCAGGCACAATTAATAAATGTATATTAGAAACTAAAAAGTTAGAGCTTGTTTGATTCCCATTATTCCTTTTCATTATAATTTCACCTACCACCGATTTGACTCAACTATCACCACACATTTCAAAATTTAATATAAAACCCATTTTACTCTTCATTCTATTCAAATTTAAACAAATTACTAACCCCGTCCTACCCACCCAACGGCGAACCCAAATCATAATTTGTCCGACGAATGCAGCACCGCCCTTGATGAGTGCAGTGCCGCTTTAAAGGTAGCAGCGATGGACTCGGCCAATACCTCTTTGAAGATTTTCTGAAAAACAAATATTTTCAAAAAACTGTCGCATAAACATGGCAAGGTTTTCGATTTTCAATGGAGAGAGTGATGAACATTCTTCATGGTCTTTCTATTTTCTATTTGCAAGAATAGAAAGGGGGGTCACTCCAACTGCACTAAGGACCTCCAATATGCAGTTAATTTCTCAGCATCTCTACGACTTCACTTCAATTTTTGGTCAGTTCTTTTGCTTTTGGGTTCTCTTGGATTGTGGTGCTAGATAGGAGACTAAATGAAATTGCACCAGTTATACCTGCGATTTCAGCTCCTTGGTTGGCGGTGGGTAGGGTTGGGTAGGTATGTGTAGAAGAATGTATAAACTTGTTAATTGTGAATTGAAGCTAGGGTATGCACGACATTACACTAGCATAAGTCCAGAAGTTGTCATTACTGTAAAGATTGATGAAAATGGTCATTTTTGAAGGCAAGTCCTAAATTTTGCAATTTTAAACATTCCCTAAAGAATGATGCCAATGGCCCAGCAAATAATGAGAATGGCTTGGGGTTTTCTGAACTTCACCAGTTGCTATAGTTTGTCAGGAGTAGGTATCGTTCTCCTTTTGCTAACATAAAAATGTGTTATATTAAATTATTAATATGACAAGTGCATCAGATTTGCATTTCCTCCCTTTTTTTAAAAAAAAAAAAAAAGAAAAATAAAATATTACAGGGCTTGCTGTTTATTACAATAACAGTAGATACTTCCTGTTCTTCAGGTTTGGATATGATTATCCTGGAGGATATGATGGAGGTAGGCTGGGATATCCTGATGAAAGGCCTCATGGACGGTACATGGGCCGAGCTGGTGGCTATCAGGGAGGTCCATCTGGTGATTGCTAGACCTTGCTTTTAGATTGACTTATTCAAATTAATATTTTCACGTGTGAATCTTTTGTGTGCATCTTTTGTGGAAGTGTTTAAGCAGATGTATTATTCCTTTTCAGCATTCTATTTTTATTTCAAATTAATTAAAAATAGAATGGATGGCAATATATAGTGGAGATTTCTTTATTATATTTCCGTCTTGTGAAATATGTGAATATAATTACTTTGGCCAGTTACTGTTTTGAAATAGAAGTAGACTGTTGACATGGTTTTAGGCTTATGTGTTATTATAATATCTCCATTGGAAATTGTTTAATTTGAACTTCCAATTATCACTAGTAGCATCCCATCAACCAAAGGCTAAATCTAGCTGAATAAATGCATGTGTTGGCTGCAATTTCTTTTTGTTAATCCCCTGGACACTTTTAAATTATGAATCAAGGTTTAAAAAGGTGAAAATAGATATCAAGGTGCTTTTACTTTGTAAGACAGGCATAATTAGGTTTGACTGTGGACAGAAAGAGAATAGTTAAAAAAAAAGTATAACAATATGCTTACTTAAGCCATTAACAAAATGTAATACCTCAAAGCAAGTAGTTACAAGTAAATAAATTGATTATGTCAGTTAAACTTTAGGCTTAATTATTTTTTTAATAAAAAAGTCAAATTTAAATTGTTGAGTTCCAAAATAAGTAGTCTTACAAAGTATTCAATAGAGGCAATTTTCAATAGAGTGAGTTACTCGAGACACTTAGTAGAGGTGGATTCTCGAATAAGCAATCAATCAAGACATCAATAAAGGCACATCCCCCTCCAGTAATGAGGCTTTAAGCCTCAAAAGGGCAAAAAATAGACATGCCTTGGGGCACATTTGCAGTGCATCATGCAGTCGTTCCACGGCAACGTTCTTTAAACCAAGAATAACATAAAGATTAATGAATTTCTGAGTCACTGATTTTGTGCATTAGTTGACATGTTCAAAGATTTCCTCGACGAGTTAGTTTTCTTGAATTTTGTCTCAAAAACTATGGTTAAGCCTGAAAAACGACAATATCCGTGTCCTATTATGATGTGAATATATTGTACTAGTATACAAGATTTTCAAGGGATATGATTATTAAGTGAGTCATGTTGCTACTTGCAGTTTTTTTGTGTGTGGGCGCGCGCGCCTGCAAATCAAGTATAGTAAGAGACATGGCTCCTATTAAACTCAGATGTGAAAATAGTTAGATGAAATTAAAGGAGCAGAACATTATTTTTTAAAAATGTCCTAGGAGGGATTACTCAGAGAAATGTTATTCGCCAGCTCATTTTCGACCCCACATTCGTTCAAGAAATTGCTTTTACATTATTATGTTTTTTCTAAGAAGAAAAATGGAAAAGTATATTGAAATCTTGCACCCCCTTCGTTGTGTGAAGCAAAGGAAACACGAATTCCTTGTATTCATTCCAAAAATGTTTATCGTTGGCCTTCTGAGTGTTTCTTTCTGTGTGTCTTCACTAATGATGACTTTCACAGCGTTCGGCGGCTCCTAGTTTATTTTTGTAGTTTATAACACCACATCTCACCCTTTGATTGGACCACAGTGAAATAAAGGGTTCAGATACGTTAAATTGCAACTGACTTTGCACATAAGCATTCATTTCCAAAATAATAGATAGAAATACTGCAAATAGAGCCATTGCAACACCCATCAAAGTAGTCGTTCCCCACCCGGGAGCGCTGACTTTCCTTGAAACCCTCACAGTGGATGGATACATATCCCTTTGGATGCATAAATAAAATCAATTCGAGGGCAAGTGGGTATTGGCAGAATATGGCACCAGCCGCCTGACTTGTGTTTCAGTCTCCAAAGAATAGCGATGTCTAACGTTCGTGGGGCCTATTGCAGTATTATTTTCTTGGTCCAACAGGAGCCGAAGGATGGCATTTACAAACTTCAAAAAATAAACAGGGAGAAGCCTAACAGTGTGTTTATTATTGAATTGTGATCACAGGTAGATGCAAAATAAAATCTTAGGGTGTGTATGAAGTAGATTTTTTGAGAATAAATTCTTCTCAATTTTTGTGTCAATTTATTTTCAACCACACATTTTTTTTTAAAAAAAAGACATTTTTCACAATTCCCCATACTGCATTTTAACCACATTCTCCTAAAACATCACTTTTCACAAAATCAACTCTCAAAAAATCTATTTCATACACACCCTTAGTTTTTAAAAGATTTCTTGATTATCTGAAACAAAAAGAAGGCATGAGTGCTCATCTTTGTCTCGACAGCATTTTTGGACTCATCATTACTTCATTCTGAGTCTTCTGTTGAAGACTTTGTCCAAAGATGACACGTAAAGCTGAAAGAAAACAGAGAGAGAGAGAGAGAGAGAGAGGGAGAGAGGATTAGCCTTGAAAACTGCAGTTTGATATGAGATATAAATTAGGAATTAGTGTACAGTTGGGTGAAAATAATTCATAATATATTTTCCAACTTTGCTTTCATGTGGTTAAGCTGCCTATTACAGCATCAGGGGCAAAATAAAATCAGTGGACATATTCTTGTTTGGAGTTTTTCTGAATATGAAAACAATATTTGAGCAGTGGCTTGGTGAGTGAATATCAGATCTTGGTGAGTGAATATATCAGATGAATAGTTGTGTCCATATTTGACGAAACTAAAGCCAAAGAATGGTAAAGGAACTCCATTTAGAGACATGAAATAACGTAGTGGAATTTGGCATATTTTAACTGTCTGCCTCAGTGTTATAGTTTGCCAGCTTAGAGACTCGAGATAATGCAATGGAGGTTATTTGGTGG